>JANSTX010055079.1:0-10484 GCA_027564355.1 Penthetria funebris | reverse complement strand
GACATCCGCATCTCAAAATTAACTGAAAATAAAATGTCCTAGAAAAACACAGGTCCATGACCTAACGAAAGAAGAAGCAGAAGAAGAGATGAAACTTGTATTGGTGCCGTCACTGTTTCTTACCGACTTCAAGTCAAGGCAAAACTATTTTTATTCTTTTAATTATCTATTTTTTTCGTTGTTTTCATAAAGTTTACTAAAGCTTTAAAATGAAATTTAGCATATAATTTCATTGGTGAATGTTTTAACTCTACCACCATTGAATGTGGTATTTCGATTTTACCAACGATGACATAATTCAACAATGTCAGAAAATGCCGATATTTAAATTGTGATACAGTTAACTTTATCATTTTTCTAGAACTTCCTGATTATTTTAATATACTCATTTAGTATATTCGAACAAAAAATTGTTGATAATAACATTATGCTTCTAATGAATAAATTCCTGAAAGTTTTCCAAGTCGATAAATTGAACCGTCAATATTGATACGATTCAAAGATTTTCCTTATAAGAAACCGTGGAAAATCATGTGATAGAAGTAGTAATATGAATAAGCTTTAAATCTACAGAACTTTAATATGTTTTTATGAAATTTCAAATAACATTTTCAGTACATTATGTATGTAAACCTTCACATTTTTACCTCCAGTCACTTTTGGTAACATTTCCCTTTATAATATAACAAACATTGCATCAGTTTCATTATAATTATAAAAAAAAAAAAAAGTTATTTGTAGTTATAAAAAAACATACATAATGAATTTTTATATATTATACATAGTATATATTTTAGGTAAATGGAAATGCTTTTAATCAAGAACAGTAACTCGTATTTGAGTACAGTATATGTGTATATTATAAACCCTTGTCAATGGTTTTTCTTTTCAGTATTTTTCTGTAGGGTGTCCTCAGTGGACTGACTAAATATGACTATATTGTTTGTGAAATGAAGAGAAGAAAATGTCAGAAGAAATTTTCTTTATATTTTCTACACTTTTTCTTTTCGTTTTCCTAATTTTTTATTGAATACATGAAAAACCATTGTTTAGTGTATTAATATCTTTTTTTACTATGATTGTATTGAATTTCATTTGAGGAAAATCATTTTAAGTTGACAAAAAACGTGTTTACGAGTATAGTATAATAGATTTAAGCACATTTTCTGTTAGCATTAAGGAAAACGATTTTCGTATGCACAGTTTGTAAAAAAAAAAAAACGAAACAGCAGTTGCTCTTAATTACTATATATTACTATTTAGACTAGAATATACATAATGAATTTATAAGTGGATGATTTAAATCAGAAATTTTATTCTAATAAGCGATAATTTCCAAATATTCCCGAAATTTAAGCAGAACTTGTAAATAGAAACTTATGTACAAACTTATGTAACTTATGTAACGAGAATAAATATTCTCGGAGTTGATGGGAACATAATGCCGACATTTGATGTCAGAAAAAACTCAGAACAATCTTAAGTAATGCCTGTGGATCGTCAATATATAATCTAAATATTAGTCGATCGATTTATTTGTTACTTTACTTATTGAATAATATATATAGTTAAAGTTAGGAGTATGTTGCCAATGATTCTAATATGTTCTGGTAGATAGATATGAGGAATGCATAAAATTTGGGAAAGGAATTTTGAACTAAAATTGAAGAATATTGTTACTTAAAGTAAGAATGTGAAGACTGAGTAAAAGCACATTAGATCAATGTCAGTGATTGGAATCTCTAAAAGACATAATCTAGAAAATATTGCAAATGAAAACAAAATTTATATTTATCAATTTAATTGTGTACTGAATAGCATAGCAATACGAATGAAAATTTCAGATTTAAATACCCGGATGCAATTAATTAGAATATTTGAAACAAAAATGTTTATTATAATATACTTTACATTACATTATATACATATATCCACACTTGTACCTACAAAAAAATTGGTGTTCTTTGAGGAATATACTCGTACTGGTTTTACATATTTACAATAATTTTAAAATAATTTTTTGTATGAATATTCATAGAAATGATGGCAAAAAAAAACTCACCTTTTTACATCTGGCTAACGCTATAATGGTAATCAAATTTCCCGGCACTCCGACCAATATAAATATTATACACGTTACTGAAGCAAATATAAGTAATGCAGATGAATATCCTTGGTATACTATCAAAGATACAGACGGGTCTGGAATAATAAAATATTAAATTAAAAACATAAGTCGTAAATAATAATTTAAAACTTTTTTACAAAATTAATTACTCTTAGTGTTTTTTATATGTTTCCTAAGGGTATAATATTATTTATATGTCATTTTATGTTATTAAAATCGTCTGTGTGATTTCTTCAGACAAATTGTGTTGATTATTAATTAGATTGAATATTCTTAAGTATCGGTACGCCGGTGATTTTAATAATTTTTAGTATATAACTGAAATAATTATGAAGTGTCTGGAATTGTGACCAGATTTTAATTATTATTTCTGACCTATCGTGTTTAAGTATACACAGAATAATATATACATATGAATATATTACAATAAGATCTATTTTGCTTGAAAAAGGTTTAAGGTTTTAAATATCCTAAAAATAACCAGTCTAAAGAGAAGTCAATATTATAGTGGATTGAATTTGGTTTGGAATATCACTCAATGTAGGAGTCGGTTGTGGGAAATTATTATATATGAGTTCTATACTATTCTGAATTCAGTTCATAATTTACATAATTTACATATAATAAAACTTACCGTGAGAATATGCTTCTGTCCAATTAATATTTGGTGGATTTGTTGCATAAGCTGCTGGTAGCAATTCCATTCTGTTTTTATGCAATTATTTTAAATTGAAAATATTGAATGTTTTACATATCTACTTGCATTAAAGTTTAATTATTTTAAAATTTTATTGAAATTCCAAAATATTTTATAAACTACATGAATTTAATTATTTATTTATTTTTTTTTATATTTAAATCTTTTATATAAAACTGCATTCTGAAAAATTACTTGTAAAATGTAGAAATATCATTTCTTGACATAATTTTTGCTTGTATTCCAACAGACATATGTCTTGTTCACATTTTTTTAATGAATTTATTTGCGGGTGTTTCCCTAGAAAATGAGAAAAGAAAAAAAAGAAGTTATAAAAAAATGTAAATTAAGAAATTCGGTTATGTATATTTGGTCCTTTGATCTCGTAAATTCGAGTAATTTAATATTTTCAAAATATGGTGTTTGCTTACAAATATTGCATGTTAGTGTCATAATAATAATAATAATAAAATTGAACTAATTGATGATTTGATTTCTTATTCAAGATAAATTTATTATATATCAACAGGATTCACATATGTATAATTTAATTTGAATACACAACATTGGGAAACTAGAACGCATTATTAATAAACTGACAAAAATATATTTGATAAACTGACAAAGATTTGATTGTTAAAACATCGATGCATAATCAATCAAAATATAGAATCTCAGAAGATTGGATTATAATTGAAATTATTTCGCATATATATTTTAGAGCAAAAGTTGTTAGCAATTTGTACGGGTTATAATTACTTGGCTGCATAAAGTGAGCATTATAAACTATTATATATAAAATAGAACTTGTTCCATTTATTAAGAACCAACAGGTTCAAAATTTAAATGGTTTGATTGAAAATATTCACCATAACACAGATATGGATAAAGTGGCACCGATGAATTGTACGGCATGGAGTTACCGGTGATGGAGGTAAGGAGGATTGAATAACTGCGATGATAGTCGCCCATATATACCTGATAAATGTAAAAATTTAATTTCAATATCTGGAAAAAAAATATCATGTCATTTTATAAATTCAAATACTTCTGTCAAATGATATGTGAATACATTGTAACGTATATAAAGTTATGAAATTTTGCACATTATTGCGTAGTGATTTAAATGAAGCTGGTCATCGTAAACGTTAATTCGCATTGTATTTATCACCAGCTAGTTAGTATTCTCTTTTTTCAAATTGATAATTACTATTTATATAGCATAAAGTAATATTTCGCTTGCTTAAGATAACTTATTAAAATAAAGAGTAATAAATTTAAAATATAAATGGCCAATATATTAAGATTTTATTACAACATTAAAATAACGAAGCAATGATTTGTTTCCTTAGTACATTAAAAATAAAACATTTAATAAGTTTCATATCAAAATTTATGATCGATTTCAAACAACCACTCCACAAAAGAAAGAATAAATAAAAAATTATCTTGTTTTCATTTCCATTTTTCAATTAAAACACAAATAAACTAACCGACGCCGTCACATTCGCTGCTGTATTTTTTTCTGTTTTAATTAAAATATAAAGAAAAATGTTAAAAATATATTTCACAAATGTGTGCGATGATGTAGTTCATTGTAATAATAATAAAACGATAGAATTCAGAAGCTTACATTAATTAATTAATTAATTAATTAATTGATTATAAACATCTGTTTATATAGCTTCCTAAACGGTCGAAGTGCGTTCAAAGCAAATGGATCAATAAGGTGCAAATTTTGTATTATAGAATATTACCAAGTGATTAGTTCAAGCTATATGAGAATAAAGATTATGAATTCCTATTACAAATTCACAAACCTATAAAATGTACCAATATTTTGCATCAGAAACAAAAATTGCAATTTCTCGTAAACGTTTAGAGAAAGTGTAAACACTAGAATTGGAATATTTTAGAAACTACTCTAACTTTTTCGGCTCACATTTAATATTATACCAGTGTATTGGAAATGACAATTTATCATCATAATATATACGACCTTGTATATATTAAGATGATGATGACCTTATAAATTCATTATATGCTTACTATATATGATCTCTTTGAATATAACAATCAGAACTTCTTATATGTTCTAAAATATTGTCATTGAATAGTGGAAGATGTTTAGCGAAGATCTTACATTTATCGTTTTCTCAAAAACTATATTATTTTCAATATCTTAAGTATATAAACATTATACGATCCTCCAACACATTATTATAAGTTTAAACATCGCACATCGAATCCCAAAATAATATAAATATCGATTATGAAATTATTATTGATTTACTCATATATATATATATATATATATATATATATATATATATATGAGTTTTATGAATAAGTTTATTTTAAAAGAATTTTCCATTTTCCGATTTATATTCTAATAGCAAACGTGACCGAAATATGAATTTAAATTTTATTCACCTAAAATTAAATTAAACGAATTGAAATTAAATATAATTTTTTCAAATTTATATAATGGAAAATTCTTTGGCGGAGATGGAGGACAATCAATGTATTTCTTATATATTATTGATTGATTGATTTTATGATGATTGTTGAAGACACGGGTAATGATGAAACGTGTTAAAATGTAAATATTTCATAGATTCTTAATTAATGAGAACGTGTTTACGAGATCTTTAAGTATATTTTACAAACATAATTTTATTGTAGCTCATATATCCTCTTATAAAATAATTGGAAAATAAAATTTTTAATCATAATTTTCTGTTTGAAATAGTAATTTTAGTAAATTTAAAATATGTAATTTTTTTATTTCTATAAATTAGTAGGTATTGCAAAGGAAGCATGTTGGCGACAAATGTCAATAGGAAATACACATCAATTCCCATTATGTTCATTTGATCCATCTCTTATTATTGGTATCCTCAAGGGAATTTCAATGTTATATGAGAGTATAAGACTTTGCCACTAATTATGATGATATAATGTCAGCAATGACATGAAATCAAGGCCAGAAAGCTGATGGTTACATTGTGCTTGTCTACTGGTTGAAAATACATCTCAACAACAAATTAGGTAACTATGGCGACACCACTGCAAGCAATCGAATTCAGGTGGTAAATTTTAATTATTATAGTTATTTCAGTTCATATGCATGATGCATTGATGTCATATACATATTAGAAACGACAAAGTAACATTGAATGCTGCACCCATGTAGTGTATACACATTAAGATGATGATTAGTATATATATATATATGCTATTATCCGTTCTAAAATCTCAGAAATTCAATAAACCTCATCGTTTTTAATAATAAAGTACCATATAACGAAAATGTTTATTTCTTTGAAGTTCACATATGAGTATGATAATTTCGATGAACCGAAAAACTAAACCAGACTATGGAAGTGCACCCAAACAAAACATTAAATAATATGTAAAAGAATATATAGATGTGTATGTGTATAAATTGTCGTGATGAAAATAAAACCAGACAAATTAAGATAAGAATAAACCATTCAATAGCAAATAAATAAGAAAAATCTTCGCAGCGAAATTGAATCGTAAAAGTAAATTGCTGTATTTTCCAAACTTTAGCACTTAAACAAGTGGCATTATATACATTCAAATTGAAATTCACGTTCTTCATTTTCATTTCTCAAGCTGACATAATTGATGTTAAAATGTTTCTTAAGGAAATATCATAGGGGATAATAATTTTTCTTATTTCAATAAATAGTTAAATAATTTGAAAAATTGAAATTTTCAATTAAAATTTTTCATCGTAGTCATTTTACCCTAAATTTCTCATATACTATACAAAATAACATGTAACATATAATAATCGTAAGCATTTATTATTAATATGATGTGTATAGTAGGTGGGCTTTCAAAAAATTCTAAAAATTGTTATTCACTAATACGATCAAATGTTTCTTAAATTATAATGATTATAAAGATCAGCCTATTTTCAGAAATCATGAAAAACAAAATACCTCTGTTTTGATTTTAAATTAATTACTTATAAAGTAATAATGTGAATAACATGAGGGATCAAACAATGGTAAATTTTTGTGGGATTTAACTTTGTCAATAGTTGCTTTAAATAATTTCAAAAATTAATAGATCAACCCATTTTTCTAATAATAGTAAAATTGTAATAAATAAGTGAGTGGGATGTTTTCAAAACTTTGAATAGGTACCAACATCACATTTTGAAATAAAGTATTTGAATTTTTAAAATTTGTCCGATCATTCTATTTTTCTGAGTTTCTATTACAAATTGAAAATATCTGTTTTCGGAAAAAAATTAAGTATATATTCTTCTTCCACAAAATCAATTTTCTGTCAGTACGTAATTTTGGTGAGGTCGACTAATATTTTTTTCTTACCTCACCGCGGATGTCGCTGAAAACAATATTTGATTCAATTTTCTGTTGACTTGTTTCAAACCTACAGATGGATATATAAATGAAGCCGACAAATTGTTTTCAAAAATATTAAATCTGATCAAACATTTTCATTTAACTGCAATCTTAACCTAAATTATATAGTATAACACTCCGAGTGTTATGTGCTAAAAACATAGCAAAAATCTCAGTCTTGTATAACACTAAAATTTATTGTAATTACACAAGTATTTTGTAAATGACGTCGATAATTTTAATTGTACTATGTGGAACCATTTAACTGTTCCTTTATCTTAAAACAAACAATCTCGAAATATTTATAAAACCTACGCTTCATGATGATTTCACAAATTATTGTTCATTAATTAAAACTCTTTTAATGATAAACTATAATAATTTTAATTGCATCATCAACGTACATATATAATCGTACATAATTTCATTATGTGTTTTATTGCTTAATTTTATACAATTTTAATGTAAAATTATATTGTGGTGAACGATTTAATCATATGAGACTGGATGAGTATTTTCAGTTATTCATTCAAATCTATTGCAATATCAATAACAGAGGAAAAATTTGTACAATTCTTTTAAGATAGTAATTCCTATACTAAATTCAAAGAATGTCCTAAATTTGTGGGATCTGTCTGAATGAATTGATTGTGTACTTTAATGAAATTTTTCTTGCTTACTTTCAAAAGAATAGGCTATTTCCCTTGTATATCCTACAAATTTGTAGTGTAATATATCATACAATGTCTGTTTTTTTTGCAATCAATTTTAACATTACCATTTATATATAAATGATCTGTAATATAATTAATCCTAAATCAACTGCACAATTGTACAGATGCATTTTTTATGCACTAAAGTCCCATCAGATTATAGTGAATAAACATTGTCCTTTGTGAAATTTACGTAAACTATTTTGTGGAACCAATGATCTTGTCGGTGTTGTCTATATTGAAACCGGGTCAATATTAGATTTAAGAATAGAAATTCCTACGTTGACATTCAGAAAGCTTGTCCTTAGTGTCTCAGGTTTTTTTATGTTAATAATATTTGATCCATTTGACTCAAAATATGCAAATGTTAGTGTTGTAATGTCAGTGGAATATCGACATTCGTTGAATTGATAAAAAAAATATTTTATAAAAAAATTTAATTGTTTGAAAATGAAAAAAATCGATCTAATAAACAACCGGCTAAATAGAGATTTATTTCTTTATTGATTTGGAACACAGATGGACATACAAACCCTCCTGCTCAATATTAAACCACAAAAGATGATATAGTTGAATTCAATAAATGTGAAATAAATGGTATTTATTTTCTTACAGTTTTCTCTATATAGTCCTTATAATTTATACGAGAATATAATATCCTATACTGTATATAAAAAAAATACGAGTAATATCTATACATTTAATATTATGTATATGTACAAAAAACTCATGTGTAATGGCATTGTTGCAAATGTCATCACAATATTGTACAAATTGATATTTACAAAGTTCATCGCCTTAGGAAATCCATTCGTAGGGAATCAAGAGGATACGTACAAAGAATTTTATAATATTCGATTTAATTTAAAGCTGTCTTAAACGACAGACATGATATTTTAACTTTTAATTGACTTATATATGCCAACAACAAATTTAATCATACACCTTATCAACACCTCAGTCTCAATATGATGCAAAAACTAGTTATTTTTATGTTACTTTGTAGTTTTGAATCTATTATAATATTACAATTCTTAATTATTTTCTTTTTAACTTAAGTCAAAGCGGTTCTATGCAAAAAAATTAATTTAACTATGGGAACATTGTAACATGAAAGTTTTAGACATCGAGAGGAACTAAACCATATAAGTACTAAAGGAACTAGTCTAATCCTCTCAATTGTACTGAATTTACAAATGATCATTCAAATTATGAATTTATCTTATTTATATATCATTATTCGCACTACTAGAGACATGTATTTTATTAAAAAAAAATATGTCTGAAAAATTCCTTTACAAAACGATACAACATTTCTATCACATACTATTCCTATGTAGAAGTTGCAAGAGAACATCAAAATTTAGTTCAAAATAAATGGAAATATTAAAAAGAACTTATATTTTATCAGTTTCTAGCAAGTATTCGTATTTAAAGACTAGGCTTAGAAAGATTTATCCATGACATTATAAATACGAGTACACTGAGCATTATTTACTGTATCTAAAATCGATCGATTAAAATGTAGGTCCATTAATTTTATGCTTAAGCGTATCCTAATGCCAGAAACATAATTAAATCTGGTAGTATCTTATGTGGCCATAGAAATCACAATTGTTAATACTCATATTATAATGAAATAAAATATGAAATGTTGGGACAAATATATACAAGAACTATTTATTAAATTTATATATTTATATATACGTTGTATGTATTCGTTGTAATCCTTTTATTAAATTTACAAAATTTGGTTTAAATGGGAATTTTCATAAATTTAATTGTCTATATTTTGATCCCTATAGCTTTTACTAGCATAACATCTTAATGTGTACACATTAATAATTCTGATGCTGTGAACAATATGCTAATTTTTTTTAATTTATTAATAATTAAATAATGAAATTGTATATATGTAATTAGATTTTAAATATGTATATACATTACATGTTTATGTTCGAACATACAAAATGAATATTGAATACATTCAATCATAGAAACATAATATAATTAATTAATTAGCTTTTTGAAATTCAGTATTGTATTTTAAATACATTTTCGGACTGATCGAATCGAAGAACTTCGAAGAAAATTTTTTTCGTAAGAATTTAATCAGTATCTAAGTAACTTTTACCATAATCTTTACCTCACAACCGATTTTGTATAATTAGTGTTAACATAACACTAACTATTTTGATATATCATCATAACTGAAATTTCATTTTGGAAAATTAAACAGCAACAGATTTGTATGCGAGATATGAACTAGACTATTGATGGCCTAATTTTTCATGCGATACAAGACCAAAATGATGATGGTGATTTCGATGATGATGGTGATTTGAGCTAGCAGCCATAGGTCCAGATCTTGAAAGAAATTGATTAGACAGACCTCTACAGCAGCATTTAGTTTATTGTTTAATTTTTAAATATTAATAGTGACTACAAAATACATCGCTACCTAATACCGTGTTAATGTTGACTTTATTTGAATTATGTATAGTATCACTTCCTAATTGATTATCTAAATAGTATTATTCTTA
>JANSTX010055078.1:0-10485 GCA_027564355.1 Penthetria funebris | reverse complement strand
AAAAAATAAAAATTTAACAAAACAAATAAAATAATCTAATTATAAACAAATTCCCCACAAAACAAAAAAAAAAAAAAAAAAAAAAAAAAAAAAAAAAAAAAAACACACACACAACATTCAAACGTCTTCCATAAGCATTTCATGAAAATGGAAACGGAAGTAATGGATTAAATGATTTTTCATTAATTGAATTAACATCAGCTTTTCTATAACCCCATAATTCCATTGCCTTTGTACAACTTTGTTGTATACTATCAATTTCGATAAAGTCTAAATCTCTTATCCAATGAAATGGTGCCGATTTTGAATCACGAAATGTTGAACTAACACCACCCATATCGGAACGTGTATGTGAATCCAAAAATTCTTCAACTTTCGGATCAAATGGCAAACCATAAAAGTCTAAAATATCCTGTGTTTGTTCATATGGATTTAATGATAAATCTTCATAACGTATTGCCTTAAATGTTGATGGATATTGTTTTAATAATATTTCAGCTGCATAATAATCGGAAACCATGTCACGGCATAATGTTGGTGGATGATCACAATCGGGTTGACCCGGACACCAGTCACGATGTTTACGTGATTGTAATGTACCACGTGGATCACGTATCAATAATACAATACGTATATTTAAATTTGCATCGGCCAATAATTGATCAGTTAATGCCAAACGTAAACGTACAACTTTCATACTTTGTAATGGAAATAATTTACAAAATGGTTCTAGAAAATTTGGATCCCAACAAAATTGTGGATACATGCGACATTGTCTCCACAATCGTGTATTATGACTAAATAGCCAATTATGTGTTTGACCATATTCTAAATATTCTTCCATATTTGTATAGTTACACATGAGCAATTGTTTTAAATTAAAAATTGCCTTCTGTTGATGTGGTGGTCCACGTATTTGTATAATATCATAATTAAGTAATGGTTCATAGTGATAATAATTGCCTGGCATTGCATTTAATATATCACCGAGAAATGTGGAACCAGAACGCCAAGTTGTTATTATAATACTTTTGATTGCAACACCACCATTTTCTGGCGTTAATTCCGATAATTTTTCTGCATCTCTTGAATATTCAAAATTTTCCATTTCATCGGCAATACGTAACCGTTGCACATTCAATACATCTGTTATAGTTATGGTACTATTATATGCTGTTGTAATTGTGCCTGTACCACCAATAATAGCTGCATTATTATTATTATTATTATTATTATTATTGCCACTTACGCCAGAAGTTGCAATTATTCCACCAGAATAATCAAATGTATTATGATTTATTGGTGGTTTATTATTATAATTATTGTTATTATTTGATTTATAAAGACGCATATTTTGTCGAATATCACCAGATTTATAGTAATCATAATTATTTGAGTTAAATCGATGACTGGCAAATATTAATAAAATACATAAAACACAGATACCTACAATACCAATTAAGTTAATTCGTCGTGTCATTTTATTCTCTATTTCTTTTTGCACAGTTCTTTCTATTTAGTTTAACACATTTTCCATTTTATTTCCATTTATTTCACCTAATTGTAAAACTTGCACAATATTATCATTTTTTTTTTACTTTTTTTGTAAAAAAAAATAAGTAGAATTTAAATTTTGCAATCAACTTGACACTATTTAAGAGTATATATTCAACTAAAATAAAATTGTGCACTTTATTAACTATTATATATCATTATCATTAATAGTTTTGTTTTAAATGTAATTTATTGAAATAAATCAAATAAAATACATTTTTAATTATTTATGTATAAATTATAATTAAAATAAAATAAAATTTTCACTGCAGTATTTAGAAATGTGCCAACAAACACAACCAATAATAAAAAAAAAAACTAAACAAAAAAACATGAACATTTGACTGTATATAAACTGTCAAAATTTATGAAGAGGGTATTATTCAAATTCTTACATAAAAATGTTATACTAAGTGATTAATACGAACTCTGGTGTTTGGTAGATAGAATTTTCATAAAACCGTTAATGCAAATTCTAAATTAGAATTCAAAAAATTCTTGAAAATTGATTAGAATTAGTAGAAGAATTTTGGAACTCAAGTAATGCGAAACCTATCAACAATGTAAATATAATATGAATAAATTTATTACCTGGCAATGTGTTGTGATAGCTAATATATAGTAATGTGTGTTAGGTTATAATCACCTATTTAAAAATTTCACATCTAATTAAATTATAGACATATGTAACTTACACTATCAACACTATTTTTAATTACACATGAAACATCAAAATAAATGGCATCGTAGCCAATGAATATGGTGCAAAAAGTTAATACATTAGATTCACCATAACCTTAAACTGGTGCAAGGAATATAAACTAATTCAGGTGCTGGTCGGTATGAAAATATTACGAGCAACATAATTTTAACACATGTGAAATTCAAGGAAAACTATAAATTTTCAATGTCATTTAGAACTTGCTCTTTATATTTTCATACATTTTTAAATCTCAAAAACGAATTTTCTCAGAAAATTTTCATACCGCAAAATCAATTTAAAATTATACCTGTAACGCGAAGCTGAAGCAGGTGACAAAAGAATAAATAAGATATTCTACGAACGTCAACAAAATGCTACACCATTAACAAAACTGACGCAGATGACACAATATATATAATATATAAATACATTTACAGATAGATCACCAAAGCACAAAGCAGTCTTATCGACTGGAAACCAATATAATTGTGAGTGTAGAATCACAGCAGATAATTCAATAGTAAGGTAAAGTATACACATTTATAGTCAATTATTACAAAGTAATTAGAGGTATTGTTATTTGTATGGAAAACGGTTTGCACAACCTTATTTATCATCTGACGATTATTAACCATAAGTAACAATTAGCACAGTGTGGAGAAACTCACACAGTTGAATGCACATAGTTTTGTACATTCGGATGTTTACAGTTATCACTATTTAGTTATTGGGGTGATTCGAATTAAACTATATTGGCCAAATAATTTGGCATCTCAATTGTTGCATCAGAATGTTTGGCAATATTAGAATACATTTGCAAAATGTTGTTATTATGCGATTTCAATAATTATGATCAGATGAAAGTGGATCAGTGACAGGCACATTAAGTTAAATATAGTAGAGAATATAGTTGATGAAACATAAAAATATACAAAATCATCATAAAAAAATTGTGCGGAAAGTGTAACAGAGCAGAACGTCCAATTCTATCCAAATTATCTGTTTGATTTCAAGACAGCACAAATGAACAGGTAGATAGAGTAGTGTAATCGGTGTCTATATGATTTAGGTTGCTCAGAGTCTTCGCAAATTGGCCGGCTCTACATGAAATTTCTAAGATTTCGTATAAAAAAAAAAAAACATCTAAAACCAATTCAATCGATCGAATAGTAAACACCATTATATATGCAGCTAGTCGCTTATGTGCACAATATTTGACTTCAAATTAGACAGCACAAATGAAAAGGTAGATAGAGTACTGTAACCGGGGTCTATATGATTTAGGTTGTTATTCTTTAGGTAGTGAATAACCCTTTAATGTTCATAACACAAAATAACTTTTAATTTGCTCAAAACGATAGATGAGAAGGATTGCACACGTATGAATTTGTGAACATTTAATTTAAAAACCTGGAGGCCGTAAAATTCAGGAAACAGACAGACGGTTCCACGGACGAGAAGTAAGCGACATAAACGTGTCCCGATATTTAATCGTGCGATCAAATGTAAATTCAACAGAATGCGAGTGAGACGACCGAGATACAGTGAATACATAAAAGTGATTAGTTTAAATAATTAATTTTAATTAAGTACATCGTGTAATTACAAAAATAAATTTTCAATATTATTCTCTATTTTATTTAACATTAAATTTTGAACTAAATCGAATTCATTTTCCATCAACCTATGTGCGGGTACAGTGAATGGCATCAGATTAAATCGGAATAAGGATGATGGGGACATTTATTAAATAATAATCTTAAAAAAAAAAATAGCAACTAATTAATATTCTATATATCGGTTTAAGTAGTATAATTTTATTATTTCAAAACAATTAAATTTACACTTGAATATTTAATTATAAGAACATAGTCGTATATATTAGTAACAGAGAGAGAGAAAAAAAAAAAACATCAAAAAAACCAATGTCGAATAGTTTTAAAAACTTCTTAAACTAGAACGTGAAAATATTATATACGTAATGAAGCTACAATATTATTATTACTATATTTATCAGTATAAATTAGTATATAGAATTTATATATATATATATATATATGTATTAACTAATTGTACAATCCACATCACCATGTTTTGGTAAACAGTCTAACACACAAGCTACTGCTTTAGCTATATAAACCATAGTTCCATAACTGCCACTTGGTGCACTAATTATGTGTGCACATAATAAATAGTAAAAGTAAAAATTACAAATTGTGTGGACAAAAAAGCAGAAAAAAGATGAATAAAAAACCGAATTTATTTACCTATCATACAAATGTTGACAAATATATGCCGCACCACCACATAATAACATGCCCGATGGTGTTATTTCCTTTCCATCCTTTGATTTAGCACAACATAATGTTGCATCACCTTGAACTTTTCGTTGATCATCCAAAAATATTTGATTTGCCTTATGCACCAAATGTTCAACGCAAATAATATCGCCTAAAGATGTTAACATATTATGTTCGGTGACTAAAGTAAGTACCATTAATGCTTCAACCACAAGTTGTCGATATTCAGGCTAATAAATAAAACAAAATAGCAACAATTAATTTTTTTAAAAAATATTTTGAAAGAATAATAACACCCCTCCCTCCCCCCTCCCCATTTTACCTGAGGAATTGTATTTAAAGCAGTTTCAACTTCTAAGGCAAACTTCAATTCACCCGGTGTCATTTCTTGTGTTAAACTTTGTGGTAATACACGTCCTTCAATAGCCAATCCTTGACACTATCATCATAAAAAAAAAAATTAATCTTATAACATTTGAATAAATCAAATAAATTCTATTGCATATATACCCTTTCAAGTACAGTCCAAACTCTTGAGTAGAAATCACGAGGAACTCTATTTAAGGCACCGTCAAGACGACGTCTTCTTAACCATTGTCCTTGACGATCATCAATTTCTGTTAAACGCTCATCATGTTGTTCCGGTTCACCCAAACCAATTTGACTTTTCTTACTCACACGACTTGATTTACAACTTACAATTGAGAAATTACCTCTAGCCACTGGAAATGTTTTAAATACATGAAAATTTACTACTGAATTTATATTCAAATTAATCATCACACATTTTAAAAATATCAAAAACTTACCACTACTAACCGCAAATTCTTTACCACTTAATATATGATACAATAAGTTTTTCATTTCAAATGGTGATAAATTTAATAAATGTTCTGATGCCTGCTCACCATCACAATTCAAAGTTCGCGATAATTCTTTTGCCATTACCTTTAAATATACCATACATATTTTTATTTATACACACAAAACAAAAACAAAAAAAAGCAAAAAACATTTACCTGAATAATTAATCCAACACGTAAACGTAACATTTCATGAAATAATTGCGGTTCTGTACGAATAAACATAGCTAAATATACCATTAGTTCTTGTGTCAACATTGCAGTACTTTCATCATCTCCATAAGCCTGTATTTCAAAAAAAAAAAAAAATAAATTATTATATATTCTAATCCGTTAAATACACATACCTCATGTATTAATTGTCTAAGCTCTGCCTCTGGAAGCGGTGCAATAATTGTAAATTCATTATTTGGTGGCATTCCAACAGTTACCTAAAATATTAAAAAGATAAATTAAAAAATTAAAATTTAAAATTTAATAAATTTGTATAATTATATATAGTAATTTTACATACCTGCTTTTGTCTAACCAATAAATCTGTAATTGCTTTTGCTAAATCTTCAACCCTTTTACCAAGCATACCAGCTGTATGACGAACAAGACCCCATAATTTTTGTTGGCAAGCTTTTTCATATAAACCCTTTAAAAGAACACGTACAGTAACAACTCGACCTTCTTCAAGCATTCCTTCGGATTGAGAAGAACTTTCAGTTTTATCACCACTTTGATTTGTAGCATCAGCATTACCAGTCAATTCTAATTGATGCCACAAGCATTTTTGTATATTTATGTAATATACGAACGAGCAAGCACAAATTAGTTAAGCAAAAAACAAAAATTAACAAAAAAATATAAATATATGAATAATAATAATTTGATTTTTAAAATATTAAATATAAATATATTAATGAGTAAGAAATAAATATTAATATGTCATATAGGCAACAGTAATTTGAATTAATTGAATTAACTATCGAATAAAATAGAGTCGGTTTATGGCCAAGTGCAAAGCATAGTCTTGCTGAAATCCGATTTCAGATCGAATATTCACAGCAAGATTCAAGAGTAGTGTTAGAGCAGGCATCGTCTGATGATAAGAAGGTTTTTTTTATAGTCAACTTTCACACGGTTGAGATTAACAGATCGGATATTGTCATATGCATAAGTGACTCGAACTACATGGTCTGAGAGTCTGTTATGGGTACACACGGAGTAGGTCATATTACCAATAATGGAAAATTGTTTACGAAAATTTTCAGCAATCATAAGGTTATGATTGGTGGTACAATATTCGCGCAACAAAAGAATACACAAAGAAACTTGGATTTCATCGAATAGGCGATCACATAACAATTAGAAGAAAACAGAAAAATTCACTGTTAGACGTTCGTAGCTATAGATGCGCGGATGTTTTTAGTGATCATTACTAGATTATTGGACAGATAAAATTGAAACGTATGACAGGTATACGGAGAGAACATAGAACTGCAGGACGTATAAACTACTGCTAAAATTCATAATCAAAAGGTAAGACAACGGTTCGCATGTGATTTGGCAAATCACATCAGCATTCGTTCGTCGAGACTGGAACACAGTCGCATACTGCTCGTTTTTGGACTGGGTTATGATCAAAGTAAACTCTGAACCGCATGGTATAGTGTCTACCCGGCCAATTTGAAGATGTTGACTTCGCTGACGACATTTGTTTCTTTACATTCGCAAATTGAGTCGAATAATTAAGTGAAATTGGAACGAGTTGTGAAATACAGCTGACAAGTCTATCTAAAAATCTATTTTTCAAAGACGAAACTAGGTGTTTCAAAGACGAAACTAGGTGTTCACTTGCAGTCAATTGTTAACAATTGATAGTGGTGCAGAAACAGATGTAATGTTGGTATGGAGTCTGGCGATGAACAAAATTGTCAGTCGAAGAATGTGGAATTGGATCGGTCATATACATACACTGATGCGACCAGTCGGTGATATTGCAAAATACACACTTGACGGGAATACTCAGGATATTAGAAAACCCACGATCGTCCAAAAACTGCATAGCGACGAACTGTCATTATGGAGGGCTAGTGAACCAGTGAACGGCGATGGAGTGAAGTAAAGGTGCTGGCGCCAGAGATCATGAAGAATGGCGATTATTCGTTGTCGCCTTATATTCCCGCGTAGAATAAAGATTGTGATGACGGTGAGTTGATATTATTTTGATTTATAGTATAAATAAAGCTAGCTATTTTATTACTAAAAATAATTTGAAGATAAATGACAGAAAATTGGAAAATCTACCTATTTTATTATGATTTTTGGAAAACCATTTTTTTCCCCATTCATAGTCTAAATTTCAAATTATCAAAGCAAAAACAAATTCACACATAAAAAACTTCATAAAAACTTGTCTAATTCTATGCACTTTTTTCTACAGAAATAATAATAAAATTTAAAAAGGGAAAATAATTTCTATAATCGCTTGTATACAATTGCAAAAGCATAACACTTTGTATATTTTTGTTGTTCCCCTTGTTTCAATACAAATTATATAAAGAAAATAATATCTAAATCTACACTCAATTATGTAGGTGTATCATTTTAAATAAATAAAAAGGATGGGCACGACTAACCTGTATTATAATCCAAACCTTGTGTATCCACTAAATATTGTAAAATGTCACCTTGTTCTTCTAAATTTTCCGTTTCGCGTAACATGGCAATTAACTCTTCGACCTCTGTATCCGCAAAATTTGTATCACTTGTTAAACGATGACGTGCGATAGTTGGTACTTGAATTTTGGGTACTTTAAATATATATATACATATATAAATAATTACAAAAATATATAATTAAAATTTTTTAAATAAAATTACAATTATGACGATCTTGAATTTGAATTTTATTCGGTATTATGCCATCATCTGTGCGATCAACAAGAATATTTGGTGAAACATCGGGTATTACAAAAACATTTGTCAACGATTGTTGTTTCGGTTCTAACCATATTGGTGGTACTACAGAAGATTGTCTACGTTCATTAACATTTCCTTCCATTCCCAAAGTATCAGCTAATAATAATAATAATAAAAAAAAAAAAACAAAATATTAAAGAGAATATAATTAAATTTACAAACTCTTAAATACTTACAATCAACATTTATTGATCTTGTCTTCTTAATTGCACCTTTACAAGACATGCGACGTCTTAATTGTCTTGGTCGCAGACCTGAAGCTCTTACATTAACAGTATTTTTCTGACTAAATGAACGTAATAAATGTTCATCCAAGTAAGCCTGAACATTTAAATTTAATCCTAAAAATATTCAATATTTTTAGTTGTGAAATATTAACAAAAAAAAAAACAAATAAATAAAAGTAATAAATACTATCTGGATAACCATCTTCTTGACTGCCCAAAAAGCTTAAATCGGTAATAGCTGATGTATTTAGGAAATCGCCCAGATTTCCTAACATAACTCGTGTTCCATTAATATATCCTGATTTTAATTTTTTCATAGTTTGTACCATTGCAAGCGGTATACGATTATTATCTTATTTTATAAGAATAAAACAAAAAAAAATTATTTTCTATTTTACAAAAATTAAATTATTTTAAATAAAATGATTTAAAAATGAATATACATTTTAATATAATTATTGTACTATTAATGTATGTATTAATGTATTATTATTATTATTATTATAACTCCATGCTACAACTACATAGGACAACACAAACATGCTTAAATAATTATTATAAGGACTGTTTCTGAATGTTGGAAAATTTCAACCAATTATAAATATGAATTCTAATAAAATAAAAAGATTATGTTATGTGTACTTAATAAGATGGTCTAGGTTCAAACCTCAAATCAATCAAAAAAAAAAAATAGTGAAAACATTGACAACGTTGTTTCATACTAGCACCAATTCAAATTATATAAAATTTTGTGAGCACGATGATGTACTGCTGAGGAACAACAGATAAAACGATGCCGGCTTTTATCTCACACAAACCGACACGATTTGGCAACGGGACAGAATAATGCAGCTGCCGTATGTGATAATAGAAAAGAATATATGCTGTACCTGAAATCATATTGTTTTCTGGAATACTGAGTGATTTGGACCACATTAGTGTAATTAGTTTATTGTAAAATGTTCCTGGCAAAGAATACTTTTGCTGATAAGTGTAAAATGCACAAAAACAATAATTCTGGTACACGCAACTGAATGCGTGCATTTTTTTTGATAATAACAGATCAGATATTGTCATATGTGTATAGTGGGATGAACGTAACTTTTAAATATTGACGATCGCTCACAGTGTGGTACGGTACTAATTTGAAGAAAGGAATTTGATGAAAATACCGCCTAAATTAATGATCATGATACGTGGTGTAAATTGTGATTCAAAATATAGAGTTTCGTATCGTGAAACACTTGTTGATATTTTTATTGTGTTGAACAAAATTTTATCAACACTATGTTGTTGTCCATCGTATTGAACTGATGGAATTTATCGATTTGAAGATCTTGATTGGGTTCATATTTGTCTGATATTACTTATCGATAGGTGTGCTCTATTTAGCTCAATGGTGAAGATATTGATAAAACGGTTTTAAAATATTTCAGTATAGTTGATCGTACTGAACCAAATGTCAAGTTCAATATATAAATAACAGATAAACGACAATTGTTTGACATTATTGTCTGGCAATTGTCACATGTTTCAAAAAATTCTAAATTACGTATTTTTTGTTCGATTTTCGATGTGTGTTTGACTGATTCTATGATATTATATAATCAATTAAATAAATGTCTTTGAATTGGCATTCGATAGTGGTCAAATTAACGTTCATATTAGAAGTTATGGTTGTTTTAGACGAATGAAATATTAACGGATTGTGTCTTTTGTCGCATAAATCAAATACTCCGGATCCAAATATATAATTCGATGGTAATTTGCTGCGCAATACTTCGGGTCTGCACTCTCTCGGAACGCATATCAATTCAAAACTACTATGGAATGATCACATCTTGGGTGTGGCCAAGGGCGCGGCCAAA
>JANSTX010055077.1:0-26801 GCA_027564355.1 Penthetria funebris | reverse complement strand
AAAAATAGAAAATAAAAATAAAGAAAAAATGTCGAAAAGAAAAGAAAATAAAGGAAGGATATCTTAAAAGAATACATGGTTATAATTTACATTATATTTTATATATAAAAAGGAAAAATTGAAAGAAAAATCAAATTATATTAAATGTTACCTTCATAGAAACAACATCAATCAGGATTTATTCTTCCTTACAAAAAAAAAATATTACGCAAAGGGAAATATAAATTTTATAATAATTGATTTGATTTCTTCCTAATGCCAAAGATCAATATTTTATTATTATATTAATTTTATATAGTCTTCATATAATATAATCATTAGTGTACATATAATAATAGGGATATTCTTTTGAAAATCGAATTGATGTTAAAATGTCCCGAATTGTAATAGTAATTTTTATTCGGATATACAATTTTCTTTAGTATGAATGTGAAAATGGGCAAGGTATATCTAATTCTAAGCAGAAATGTCGACAAATTTAATTTTATTTTGTAAATTCGTAGATGATACAAAAGCAGAATTTATAGATTTTTTTTATAAAATATTTGAATTTGATAAAATTAATTAGTTTTTAAAAACACAAAATTCAAAAAAAACTGACAATTTCATAAATCTCTAATTTCATACTAAAATTATGGTAAATAAAATCTATATATTTAAAGCTTCCTAAAGCTTTGTCTAAACCTTCAACATAAGAATAATTTTAAGTTATGGCCCAAGAATTTGACGAATTATAAAAATCTATAAAGCAGCTAAATTTTTCTACTGTTGTACATCAGAATTAATTTAACACTAATCCACAAAATATATACATTGCAATATGAGATTAAATTTAATTCTTGAATAAATTAACATTCCGTCGGATTTTAGTATACAGAAATTAGATCATTTGTAAAGGAATTTATTGTATACCTAAATGCTAAAGGCCCATCCGTGCAGAATTTTCAGCTAAATTTTAGATATCACCATTACAATGTAGGTATTTTACAAGTTATTTATATCTTGAAAAATAGAGTAGCAAATCACCATCGAAATGCACAAAAGAACTAAAAAGAACGCAGTTTATGTGATTGCAAAAATAAGCTCAGTCTAATACTTTAAACCATTTTTAAAATAATAAAGTTCAACCCAGGTGGAAATAGGAAAGAATAGCACCAGGAAATCATAACTTTATGCTGGTGTTATATAGCAGTAAATAGTTAAAGATCGGCAGGTACTTGTCCTCCAGCCAAAAAATTGATAGACTATACTATAAATTGCTGATTTTGGATTCATATATGCACAGTCTGTTTCAATTTTCTGAGTTTCAACACCTTCTAGTATCGTTGCAAAGAAATCTACTTTTTAGTTGTTAAGACTACAATTTTAAATATATATTTGTCAACCTTTAATTGAGTGCATTATAATGTTAAATTGCCATTTCCCTGGCAAAAAATTCTATTAAATATAACTTTCCAGTGTATTACAGGTTGGGCATAATATATTATATTTCCATTGGATGAATATACACATATATTAGTATACATAATATTTAAATATTTATATAATAAAATTATATATAGTCTGAAATATATAATACTCGTATGGATCATATTTAAGATAATGTTATGATAATTTTTCAATCCATATTCGCCTTTAAGCCAAATAATCATAAAATTTCTAATCCCTTTTAATCTAAAATTGTAAATGTACTTTTCAAATTACATACTTCATGTACGGCAATGTAATGCTGTAGTTACATGCACACAAACAGTATTTTTATATATTCCTCTGTACAAAATAATTGATCATTTTTACGTTTCCAATTTTATGGAAAAGATGTTTTCTATTATATATAAATGGGGTTCATGATGCAGACAAGTTTGTCAACAGGATAATAAAGAATTTTTAAAAAAATACATTAAGCATTGATTATCACCCTAACAATTATATTTTTGGGGTGAAAGATGTAGAATACTCAATGCTGGTAATTATACGATACTTGCATTTTAATTATGTAATTATGGGAAAATGTTGAAAATTTAACAGTATTTTACACGTATTTTTCACTTTGCATAATGACATCATTATAAAATAGTATTCCAAATGGTATTTGCAAAAATAAGGTCTATCATAATTGATGTTACAAGTCATACATCTAAAGTACCTTAAAATTATAATATGGTTTGATTCACCCTTGATCATGCAGTTTTCTTATCACATAGAAGTTACAATTTCCTCATGTCTTGCAGCAATTTATGCTCCTTAATTCTTAATACAATGATGAGCAGTAATATATATTAAAATTATCAAGTCTCCTCCTATATTAAAATTATCAAGTATATATTAAAATTATCAAGTTTATGGGTGCTTGCTCTGATCAATTGTCATGAAATTTTGTCAACGTAAATTGGACAATATTGCACATAAGTTTAGGTTCTGACACAAATATTTAAGGTCTCAATTTTAATGAAATACGGAACTTATGGCAAATTTTGTATACATTTTTCAAATCTATTTTCAAACTTTTATTATTGTCAATTTAAATAAATGTTTCTGTCATAATATTTCATTCACACCCTAGCTAACAAATATCAAACGGTCTTAGAAACTTTATAGGAAACATCTATAAATTATGTAACCCATTCAGGAGAAACATATAAAAAAAAAAAAAAAACAGAAAAACAAAGTGTATGTGTGTGTTCGACCAAACGTGACATATTTTTGTGACATGGGAACGGGAATTAGAACAAATGTTGTCTTGTCAAATGTATGTAGTACATGATATATATCAAGGATGATATACACCTTCAACGTTTATAGTAAGTGACTGAAAGATTTTATGAAATATTATTATGTTCTATTGTCCTTAAATTTATCTTATGTACGTAATTCAGAATTTTTTTTTTTTTTAGTTCTTTACTTATAAATCTTTATTATGTATGAAATTAGATTTTAAAAGAGATTGTTAATATTAATATACGAAAATATTCCGTTTAAGGAATGAGAAGATATGTTCTTGTAAAATTTACAAGGAATGAAGATAAATTAAGTTGAAAAATCAAAATGTTTATTAAAATTTAAATAAGGTAAATGGTATAATTTTAATGTAATGATTTAATTGGGAATTATTCTTTCAAAATAAATTGAATTTATTAACACCACTGCCAAATCATGGATTTTAGATTAAATAGTATAAATACATTTTTTAAAATATTACATAAAGATGTAATGTTTTATTAGTATCAAGTTTTAATTCTTTATTTGAAGCTATTATGCAAACATGGGTGCTTACCTAGGTACCTACAGGGTATACTGAACACCCAATCGTAAATTGTTTATGTTTAACTGAACTTTTAGCTTTTAAACTACCTAAATCATATTCAAATTTATATGAAAATTATACTGTTATAAACCCTAACATATTTTCTTTGTAGGTTACAATCTTTCATTGGGTCATAATATACAGTTAGGGGACAATATGTTCGAGCATTAGAAAACTCCAAGATTTTCGTAAAGTCTTTGCTCTAAATTCAATTCAAAATTAATTTAAAATATGAAAATATGATAATAAAAATTCAGATTATACAAATCACCCACTTCGTACTAAAAATAATTTTTGCAAACTTTAATGGTCAAAAACAACCTATTTTTTGTATTGTGAATATAAAGAAAATCAATGATTTCTCGATAATGTACATCTTTTTTATAAATGCGTAAAGTTTTAAAAAAACTTTTTAATAAACTTCATTATTTGTAACATACTAACAATAATCAAGTTTACGGTTCCTCTCGTATACGGAAATTACAAGTAAAAGCTCTCATTGTGTCCATGATGAAGGTTTATGTTAAAGAAAAAAAATTTTTTTTTTCGTTAACCCATAACAAACAAACCATAGTTCACCAATGTGTTACAAATTAGAATTTAATTTGTGGTTTTTATTATTGAATTTATGTATCGAATCAAATAGATTCATAATTTGTGACACCAATTTGATATGGTAAAGTGCATATTGCAATTAACATTCAATTATGAGAATAAATTTAATAAACTTTTATTAAATTTAATTAACACTACTAATTTAATGAATTGTAAACATACAATGTACTATATTATTTATTATAAACACATTCAATGTACTCAAAAAAATTAAAGTTATATATCGTTAAAATTGATTGTTTATCGGTACTATCGGTGTAAAACTTGGAAGGTACTGAATAACATTGTGTCACAAATAAAGTTTATGGCCATAAATACAATAACAAACCAGAATTTATGGAGACTCGCAGATATGCGATAAACATAATTATATGTCGAATTAGATTGACCATGCACTGAGGCGAGCAGTCTATGATATTACAAAATACGCACAGTATAATAGAAAACTCTGTAATGAGTCTACTATCAGTGATAAGAGATAGAGTGAGGTGAATGTACAGGTCAAAGATAGTATAGAATTACTTTTGTGCGTCTACGTACTGCTACGAAATTATTACACAAATATTTGAACTGTAGTAAAGCTTTATGAAAACAACGAAGAAAGAATATAACTGAGCGAATTTAAATGTTGCTTTTCTTTATTTAGTAAATTGATAATTATATAATTAAATTATTAAAAAAAATATTTTTTAATTTACAATCAAAAGATTTATATTCAAACATTATATTACATTTGTTATATACTTTTATTTTATATATCTCTTTAACATTAAATATTGAAATGTCAAATACACAGAATTTGTTGGCAAGTATATTTCACAGATTATATTTGCAAAGAATAATCGTAATTAAAATATTATATACATAATTAGTCTGTTATACAATGTAAAGTATGAGTATAATAACGCTTTCCTTTATCTAGAACTTTCCTAATCTCTAATTATATCATAATATTCTTTATCATAATTTTGATGAGATTAATAACGAAGTCTATTCAATGATATATTGTTTCTTTCAGTTAATAAATTGTATTATTAGATTGAATAGCGAGAATTTCTGAATTCAATAACTTAATACACACGTCAACCTAAATAATAGACAGAATTCATTATGATGGATTACATCATTTCATTTTTTTTTTTGTTATATAATTTAATTGGCAAAAATTAAATTAATTTTATGTTATAATTATGTACAGTTTATTTTAGGAGAGTTTTAAAACTTAGTTTCTAAGTTTTCGATGTTTAATAAATCGAAACATTGTAATAAGACATACATTCAGAATGACTGTTAGCTTTTTTTTGTTGTGCTTTAGAAAAATTCCGTTTCTATTGTGAATTACTACTTAAAAAGCTATTAGTGTTGCTATGTGATTATATGGGGTGAAAAGTGAAATGAAATATATTACTAAATGAATTAGATATTTAGTAATTACACAAAAACTTAAAAATTGCTACACACCAAATTGTTTAAACATTATAAATATATTAATAATTTAGTTATTAACATTTTAATACAAATTATAATATAAGATTAGTATAAATTGGATTTTTATGATAAACATATAAAATTTTAAATTATTTTTAGATAACATGATATTAATTTAAATCAACTCTTCGCACCTTAATTTTATGTTCAGTGAAATCATTAAATTTAAAACTTTAAGTCATTGTTTTCCATTCCAGTATTTTTAATAATAGAAATGCGTAAAATATTTTTCCATTTATGGAATTGAAACTAAATTCATTTTAGACATATTAGTTAATGAATCGTGATGCACAACTTTAAATTTTGATGATACAAAAAAAATTATTATTAAGAGTGAATTTGAATACATTGTAGAAATTCTGCACACCATTTTCAAGTATGACAGATAGCTTTAGGAAGCTTTATGAAAACAGCGAAGAAAGCATTTAATAAATTAATGTAAATATTATGTAATTTTAGCATGCTATATTGTACGAATTATAAAAGAATTTCTGCCGATATTATTTGTACTTGATAACGAGATAGATATTTATAAATTTTTTTTTTTTGTTTACAATCATATCAGTTCTTGATTTATTGTGCTACTAATGCATATTTTCAAATATGAGCAATGTCAATTGATATTAGATTTTATTATTAAAATATACCCGATATTTTTCGTATTTTTTTTCCTGAATTGTATATACCCACCATCGTTATAATCCATTTTCATATATATATATATATATTTTAAGTAAATAATTCTTGTAACTTGAATTTTTCTGTAATAATAAATTCAAGTCAATAATAGATAAAATCAATATATGATTAATAATAAGATTAAATAAATACAATGTTCATATTTTGTGACTTTAAGGGAAAATGGTTAAAAATAAAAGAATGAATTGATATTTGAAGTCGAATAAAAAAAAAATAGCTTGCCATAAATCCTCCCTGTGTATTTCTATTCTTTTTCTAGGTATTTTTTCAGTATATACTAAAATCTAAACTCGTATACTACAAATGGAAGGGAATGGTAGTATTTTATATACTTTTAGACTATTCTCTTCTGTATATATACACTTTTAATATTATCAGTGAATACAGAATAAATTGTAATAAACTGAATGGTTTATCTGAGATAATATAATATAAAATCCATTAGATTCAGCTTTTGTTAAAATTCAAATGAATACCATCTGAAAATGAGGTTAATAATATTAAAAGCTTGATTGAACACCGATTTATTGAAATAGAAAGTTAGAGATTAGAAAATTTTACAATATACATTTTAAAAATTTTGAATATTTAAAAAATATTTATAATATTTATTAATATAATACAGATATTATGGATTAATATTATCGATTCAATATGTTAGACATAATTATGGAAAATTAACATCAATTGTTATATATTCATCACATATAATGAAAAATGTCATCGTTCAATTTAAAGGATTCAGTGTATAAAAAAACACAGTCCCAAGTTTCATTCTTGTTGAATTATATATAGGAGAAAAATATAGAAATTTGTTCAAATAAGTTTCTGAATTTTTTTTTTTTTCACTTTTTTGTGCTTCCTCTATTCTTTTCTGGCAATATTTTCTGGACTAAAATATTTCCTATATCGATGTAATAAAAGAAAAAACAAATCTTTTTGCCACATTTGTCATCCCAACATGTGACCATTGTCTAGTAGTTATAGATCTTCGAAGATTTGAGCATCAAATTATCGTTAAAAATTTATAATAGAATTTGGTGCGACTGTTATTTTATGAAAACCAAAAACTTTGAGTAAAATGTCAGAACAATAGGCGGCATAGTTCGAACCAAACTGGGTCATTGTGCAGTATGAAACCGGAACTACACACCTTTAATTTATATTAAATATTCGTGTTATCACATCTTTTGTATGTTATACATGCACTTGTCAAAAAATTCTGTAGAATATTAAATGTTATAAAGAACATTTCTGACTAGTCAACAAATCATTACTATAATTTGACAAAATATTCGCGTCTACGAGTCTACGATAATTTTACCGTAAAAATTGAATTTTTATTTGAATATATCCAAAAAGGATAATAGAAGAAAGGAAACACATATAACTACTTAAGATAAATTTGACTTCCTTAAACAGAACAAAATTAACAAAAGAGCACGTATCCCATTATGGTATATGTTAAAATGAGAAATATATTTTTAATAAGTGTGGAGTATCGAGGATGTACAACGTTATTAAGTCATTTTTTAAAAGGAAATTCACAAGTAGCATTTTCTTGGAAAGAAGGATATATAAGATATATATTATGTAATATGTAAATAAATGTATTTATGGAAATAAATATGGAAATAAAAATAAATAATAAATTTCCACTTTTTTGTATGTTTGGACTGTTTATTTTTTTTTGGAAAAATAAGACAAGTAATTTTTTTTTTTTTTTTGCTTACCGCCCCCAGTTCATGCTTCTCTGAATTATGCTTTTCTTTCCATTTTGGCATTCACTTTTTTTCTTTTTAAAGTAAATGTTTATGTAAATTTTTTCGACAGTTATACTTTATTATTCATTGTGTTACCTTATATTTCTTTTTTTATAACACTTTTGGGAAAGTTATACATCAACTTAATATATGTTTAAGATATGGTTAATCAAATATTCTATAATATTAACGGTTTAAACGAATGGAAATATTTCTTCAAAATACATTAATGTACCCGTGCATAACGTCTTCTGTCATTTTAAATTATTTGTGATATTTGAATTTTGGTTTTTTTCTCTAGCCATCAATCGTGGCACCACCACAGTTCCGTTATACAGACTGTGAATTTTGTAATTGCCAACTGTTATATGAAGCAGTCATTTTTAACACTAATCACTAGCAAAGAAACGCAGTTTCTCGGATTAATACAGTTTGCTAATTTTATTTCTTGAAAACTCTTTGTAGCAGCACTTCTTCTCGTATAATACAATTTGATAATTATATTTTCTACGTAACTGTTATGTAATTTAGTATAGTTGGTTCGTTAGTTCGGTGCTTAGCCCATGTTATAAAAATATCTTTATATGCACAAAATATGAATAATTGTTTAAATGTTATAAATAGACATATGATAAGTAATTGGCAGTATGAGAACTGTATATTTCAAATCACTTTAACAAATTGTTAACACAAATTATGTTAGTACTTTAGAAACTGTACTAAAATATGTAATAATCGATCTTATTTTATTCAATAAAAGGATAGATATAATTTTAGTGATCAAAATACAAGTAGTAGACTTTTGTGAAACCTCTCTGAAATGTGAGTTAATATTTAATAACCGATTTAGTTTCTGGTTCAAACAACTATATGATTTGACTGACGAAATCCAGCACATAATAAAATCAATATTCATCCTAAACTATAAATAAGTTCAATTTTTATGACATTTATTATATAATACGAATATACTTACATCTACTTTAATGCCAGTATATGGAAACACTTTATCAGGTTTACTTTCAAATGGTGAAAATCTATAGAATTCCAATGTTCCTCTATACCATTTTACGGAATATAATGCATCACCATTTAAGTCATAATTACAATGTAATTGAACACTTTGTCCTCTTCGTACCCATGGTGGTTCCATTGTTAACGTAAGATTTCGCAATAGTTTTGTTGCACCTGGTAAATAAAAATAAATAATTTTTAATTATAATTGAAATTAAATTTATGAATTTATTTGTGTTCTAGAACTTTTATCTGATCAAGGAAAAATGAGTCAGATTTGAAAAGGTTCCCAAGAGCCAAAGGTGGTTCAACATATGGTTAGCGGTGTCAGGGTTATATATAATATTTCATAAAGAAAATAGGTGACAGACAGGACCTGTACACAACTCAATACAGAATAATTCAAATGAACCGCACGAGTTCATTAGTCCGTACATTCGCTCTTGGTATATGACCCGATATAGAGAGTATGTTCGTCAATTTATGAATTCCTGATATAAAGGTCAGAATTCTGATTGTATTGTTCATTCTTTAAATTTCCCACCTATGAAACTAATGTTTGTTTTAAATATAGAGAGTATGTTCGTCAATTTATGAATTCTCTCGTTCGTCAATTTATGAATTCCTGATACAATGCTCAGAATTTTGCTTATATCTTCTGTTTAGTATCCAAACACAGATGAAATATGCGAAGATTTAATAATACATGTTATCAGGAGTACATGAACTAATACAATTATTTAAATACGTGCTTTAAATTTACAAAATATGTTCCGACTATTATAGGTGTTTTTCGTTCTTGAAAATATGTGATTTCTTTAAATTTTCAGACTATGAAACTTATGTTTATTAGCATAATAATAAATAGAGACTTTGTTTGTCAATTTCTAAATTCTTGATACAGCGGTCAGAGCTCTGCTTATAGTTCTGTTTACAAAATATATTTTATAGGTCAACCATATGTGCTTGTTTACATTTGCTTTACTATTGAAATTGTTTTCAATTTTCAAGGCAGTTCTTAAACATTTTTTATTTATAGCTAACTTTGACATTGATGATCAACATTTTGGCAATGTTCAATCTATATTTATGTTTCGGCGGTACAAATGGAAATACGCTACCAAAACCTAGTAGTTATAATGCAAACATCACTATAATTTGTCTTTAATTTGTGCATCAGTCTTACTTATGAAGTTATTTTAATTATTGAATTTGATAGATGGTTAATAGTTTCAAAATTATTTATATCATTAAAATCATATCATTTTGTTTATATACGAGAGTATTAAAATATCTTGTATATATAAGTAAAACTGCATTTAATTATGTTTTGAAAAGCATTTAACTATGCATAAATTCATTGTACAACTATAGATGCCTGCAGAATATTCTCATAATATACAAGTAAATTGATAATATTGATTTTTTCATTAGGCAAATTGTTATGGTTTAAATGATAAATTATTTTGAAAATGGTTTTCAATAGATATTTATAATTTATAATAAATTATTATAGATGCCAAGCCAAATTACACATTATTTTATAAATACCAATATTTTATCAGTGACATTAAAATGAGATGAATACAAACTAGAACTCATTGAATTCTAGATCGTTTACTTTACAAAAACTAAATAAACATGGAATGACATCCATTCAACCATTGAATATATTTCTTTTATATTTTTTATATAAACATGACTTTACTATAATTGCCAATTTAAAGTTGATCCTTTTTATCTGTCCTGCATAAACTGCGCCAAGGATATATTCTACAATGTTAAAGGTTACGCTAACAAAAAGCTTTTTCACTTGTTAAGATTCTTAGATAGAAGTTATTTAATATTCTTTTTGATGTTATTCTTTTTGCTATTTTTTTTTTTTTGTTCCTTAAATTCATACGTAACTAACTGTATCTAAAACAATGATTGAACAAAAAAATATACATTATTCTATTTTATATGAAGATGATGTTATCAGAATAATATTCCTTACTGGTTAAAAGGATGTAATGATTAATTACAAATAAAAGTATCAAATGCTAAATATTTTCGGAACATATTCATAATAGATTTTAATGAACATCGGATACCGTGTGTCTATATAAGATTATCGTTTCGAAACAGATCAGCCTTGACATTCGGGAATGGTATCGTCAGTCACTGTAGTCTCCTAATGACTATTGTAAACTAAGCGTGAGAATTTTTAGTTGGATAGTTATTGTGCATATATAGAGTTATCATAATCTTATCTTGAATTTTAACAAAATTATCGCGTTTTTATATAAAAATTTATAAAAACCTAAGAATAGCCAATTTGTCTGTTTGTCTGTAGCAAACTAGTAATTTAGATGCTTCTAAATGTATAACCTTTAAATTCTTCTGCATGACCTATAGAATAAATTCATTTTAGATAAATATCTAATTATAATTATAATTGAAATTTACATTAAATTATGTAAACTTTCATAACTACTAGTTGCCATTGTTTAGTGCTACTTGAATGAATCCTCTTCACAATCATTTATTTACAATTTAATTGAATACTATAATTAAGTGTCTAATTTCAGTGGGAATTCTAACATGTTTATCTAATTATTTAAAGTTTATGTAACTATCATTATGCGGATAGGTAACTACTGTTTTATTATCTCTCAATGGCACAATATATATTTTGTGTAAGTAACCATAATTAGAGTTAAATACATTATTCCAATGCGTATCTACAAATAATGTTTAGTTACCTTTGATATTTACATATTGATTATTAGTTTTGAAGAATCAGATATGAAAAATAATTTATAATTGGCAAATTTGATATTTGGGTAATTTGAAATTAATAATTGACTGTTTCAGAAACTGAACATACTGATATAGAATGTGAGTAATAGGCATATGAAAGCACACAGTTTCTTGCGAATTTAAATATAAATTCCAATTTTAAAAATACACATCTTCGTCCTTGTATTTCATAGGTAAATTACTTTTAAAATCATGTATCTAACTATATGGCTGGTAGTCATTTAGTTTGATCTAACATTGAATAAGAATATATCATAACATGTTTACAAACTATAATATTAACATATATAATGATAACCAATGAAAAATTATGTTAGATTTTCATCAATCACCAATTAATTATTGCTATGATGGCCAACAAATTTTATGTGAAGATGATTTTTAATAAATAGTTCATTTTCTTCTGAAAAATGAAAATCACAAATTCATTTTTTAAAATATTTCATGTAACCATTGAATTTGCAGTATAGAATCACCCAAACATATCGAATAATCAATAAAGAGCTTTTTTATAGTTCGTATCTTTACTAATTTAATATATTGTTCTTCGGTAGCATTTGTGTCTACGATGAGCAAAAATTGTACATTTATTTTGCTAAATTGTTGTCGTAATTTGACGTACAAAAATTATATTCAGTGGAAAATATGTAACAATATTTCTGATTAACATTCAACTATTAAATTGTCTATTGGAAGTAAAAGATATCATATATATTGATGACGTTAATGCAAATGTGGGAATTCGAAATGAAGCATCACATCGCAATGCAAATATTAAATTACCATAATAGACTCCCAAAACTTTGTATTACCTTTATATGACACTATGCGATAGAATGCGTAAATTTGATCAATTATTGTTATACATCACATTTTGATTATTTTCATTGTGATAACGAATTTCAATTGACAATTCAAGAATTTGCAAAAGAGAAGTCTCATTTCAACTCAATAATTTCGTTACTTCATGTTCCATATCGTCTCCATTTTTGTATGTCAAACATTGTTATCATCCTTTGTTTGATTTTTTAAATCCTGCACATACTTAGTATCATTATAGAAAGTTCATTTAAATGCAATATGTAGTATTAAATTTTAGATTATACCCATTAATTTTTAGTATATCAATGGTATTAAAAAAGGCATTAAAGGATTTATCATCTTCATTGATACTTTTTCTAAAAGCGAAATTGGAAAATGTTAAAACATAAAGGCATGGCTTTCAATGTCTAGACTATATAGAACATATTAAATTACATTATTGATCAAATTAGTACATATAAACTTACAAATGCCTATATTTATATATAGGCATTTATATATGAATATATACATATATTATTTATAAAATGACAAATTTAAGGACACATTTAAGGAGAACATATAATACATTAATTTAATGTAATAAAAAACAGAAGCTATTTTTCCCTTTTTTTATGTTTATAATCTGATTATATCTCTGATTATTGTTATCTTTTTTTTTGCCATAAAGTTGAAAGTAAACCGAAATCCTTTTTAGCACCGAACAAATTATTCACTAGATAATTTTCTAGGATATTAACTGACTTTTATTTTTTGTCTGCTACTACTCGTAGTTCAATACTACTTACTAATCCTATGAAAATTTAAAAGTATAATTTAAATAATAGATATCCTTTTAGCTCGTTATTTTTTGTATTATTTTTTTCATTTTAATTTTTTTTTTTTTAGACGACTACACTACATACCCCTGTAGTGAATGTTCTTACTTATATAGTGCGTTATAGTAGCATTGAATTATACTCATACATAAATTTATTATAATGAAATAAAATTGTAATGTATTACAATACTGTACACTGTAAATAGGGGATGACATTCCATGTTATTTCCGTTTGGTCAGGTATTAAGCGATATTGCATATTTTACATTATTTTGAAAACGGATTAATTTAATTTATTTTAAAATTATACTTTAGATTCAAGTTGAATAGTTTTAATTTTAAGGGATGAAAGTTTTGTTGTGTTGATTTAAAATTCTATACTAACTAGACGAGAATATAGTGAAGAGATATATAATTTAAGCATTTCGACCACTATATGTAAATAAACGAAAATCTAAATATAAAACTTTCATGAACAGTGAAAGCCTTTTGGTATTAAAATTTTAATGGGAAAATTGATTTTATCTTATAGAACAATTTCTCTATTATTCCTCATGTATATTCTAAGCATAGAATATAATTTAAAATTTGTGCAGGTAAATTATGAAGAAAAGAAAATTCAAATACACAAGTTCAGGGTTTGGTGAATATGAAATTATTGTGAAGAAGGATTAGTGATAAAAACAGTATAGGATTTTCGAACAGAATGTTTGAATGAATGTTTGAATGAAGGTTTGATGTGGGTTTTTATATTGCTATTTTCCTTAGTTTAAGGAAAATTAAATAAATGTATTTATTATTAGTTCAAATTAAGGGGTTATGTGAAAAACCAAGTTATTTATGTCCATTATTTTTTATTTTTCTTCATTCCTCTCTGAGTTTTACTTTTATTAATAGAATTTTGGTTTTATACATTTCATCATTATTATATTCACATATAGTAAGTAGGTCCGCAATTCAACAGACAAAAGAGAAGAAGGATAACTAAAATTTTGAGAAAAGGGTTGAATTTATTTGAAAAACAATATTGTAGATTATTTGCAAAAAAAAGAAAAGAAAATTTCTGTTGAAATATAATATTATAAATATATTAATCATCTCATTCTATGTGGAATTGAAACAAAAATTATGACAAAGTTTATGATCTTTTTTTTAATTAATACATTCATCATCATCGCAATCTTCAGTTCGCACAGAGTAGCAACGGACAGTCGTTATTGTTCACAATTTATGACAAAACACATTCACTTTACTCTACGTCTTAAAACTGTCGACGAGATCTTCTATGCGGCCATATATTAGACAAGCAAATTTTATATTCAGGCAGTCTCTACTAATTGTCATTTGATATCTAATTTAACCAAAATATTTTTAATATGTATCTAAGGCAACCTATAAACTAGGATTCAGCACATATTGATATTCGTCACTGTCCATCTAAACCATACAGTACACAGATAAATAATTTTATATGAAAATATGAAATTAGATATTATGTTATGTTAACATCTGTCACGCCTTTTATAAGTATAATCTGAACATTTATTTCTGATTCTACAATGCAATGACGATTAAACTAGGGGATCATATTGATCAATTTGGATGATGTTTATATGATCTCTACCTTTTTACGCATATATTTAGTTGAAAAACTGATCAAATCGTAAATAATAACAGCAACAACCATGTTAATTGTATTCAGTCACATTTAATCTCACAATTACTGAAGTCATCGTTATTCGGTACCTTGATTATAAGACCCTGTTTTCATCAGGTGGTAATGTCATAACATGATCATACTTCACCATTTCATTACCGACCTATTCCATTCAATCATAATTAATGAAACAAAGAACATAATGTGTTCTACTCTTGTCGAATCACTATTATCATGCATTAATTGTTATATGTTTGCTGCTAATAGGTATCTTAATTGTTATATATTTAATGCAGTTATTGATTTCCATTCGACAGACTGTGACTTAAGAGAGAAACAAATCTGCTACTTTAATCTGTAAACATTTAACAAAGTGCTACACACGTATATGTTGTCCTTTCTCCAATTTCCTTCCACCGTAATTTCATTAACTCAAGAACGTCGTGTTTAAATCTGTTAAATATTTGTATTAAATGTGTCAGTGTCTTTAATTCAAATATGGTTTTATTCTAATTCATTTATGGTTCCAAATCGTATTTATTTCTGTATTGATTGGTCGTTATCGTTTCATGTGTAATTGTAACCGATACCGTATAGTTTATGAAATTAATTATAGTTCCTAATCTCGCAATTATTTTATCATCAGAATTTCTTTTTGTGATGGTAATTGAAAATTCTGATTGATGAATATAGTAAGCACTTGGACAGAAATTCAACTAATCAAAATTGTTCATCATAAGCTTGATCACGTTAATATAATACATTACGATGTATAAATTACTGAGTACCCTTATATTTAAGGTTGAGTGGACCATTGCGATTATGCATATAGGCATTGAGTAAATTTAACGATTTTCATTACCCTAATATATTCTACATTTGGTTCCTTCTATTGAAATTTTATACATGATGAATTTATAAATAGATATGTCCCAAGAGAAATTCTTTCACACATAAATTAACATTGCCTTTAAATATATTCATTCTAGTAACTAGTTGTCGGTTGTCAAGACCATTACACTTTATTTAAGGGTTGAGAATAAGAAATTATTTACTGAATAAATAAATTTTGTTTAATAGAAGGTACATTTTTTCGATTCTGTTCGTTCATCACCATGAAATGGAATTAGAAATATGATGATAAAATCTGTGAAAACGCATATTATATGATTAGAAATTTGGAAATGCAATAATTGTGACTAAATTAGTAGAACTAATGCATTTATAAAGTATTTGGTATGCTTATATGAAAAATATACTAGTTATCATCATCTGTACCTTTATGTTACAGGAATGTATACTACATATGTAGTCAATCTTCTGATTAGATGTAAGGTAGTAATAGATGGTGAAAATATTGACCAAGTCATATAAGTTTACGTAAATTAGATACAATTGTTATCGGGATGTTAATAAAGAGACACGTAGTTTTTCGACGTCATATTGAAAAAAAATTTCATGTTTATAGAAAGAGAGGTTAAAATTCACAAAACATTTTTCGGGCCGATAGTAACATAAACGGCTGAAACCTAATGACCTGTACGACCAGAATAAAAGAAATTATGAAGATGATTGAAACAATAACTGGCAAAACTAGGGTTATTTTCTTTTCCAAATAGTATTTATAACAGCAATTTGACGAACGAGTACTTCTACATTTAAATACTCCTCCGACTTTTATTTGAATTGTATCTGAAAGCGATTAAATTTCAATTAACATTAAAAAGTAGTCACACCCTAATTTGAATATTAAAAAAAAAAAATTAGATCTTAGAAAAATTATAATTCGAAAAGTTCTTAGAATCTGTCGCTTAATCTATGAACAATGTGTTTTGCATATGTAGATTCTAGTTTCAAATAGTCATATGTTATGAATGACTAATGCGGTCGAATTTCACGAAAGGATCAATTCATTTTTAGAACTTAGTATTCGAAGGGAATAGACATGTTGCACGGCCTAGTGTAGATCTTCTTGCACATATTATATTAATACATTAAGAATTACTCTGCAACAATTAATTAAATGGCTCACATAATTGCTTGACTTTCTTTGCTGTACTACTACCAAATCTCAGTTCAGTTCAAAAATGTTATGTATTGAATACATTTTCGGACCACTTGCAACAAATTAGTCAGTTTTAACATGGTGCTTGATCTATAGCATTTCCCATTTTAAATCGATGTTTCCGCAAGTTCAAGGTAATCATTCTTTGCCTGTCCAATTCAATGCAATTTGTTGACGTTTGCCATATAACTGACATTTTCAGATATAGAGCAGGTACTTATAAATAACAATATATTTTGTCTATAGCTATTTTATGTAGTTAATTAATTTCATTATATTTTTATCTTTCACTATAATAATTAGTATAATTTGAATAATAATGCTGGTATATTAATACTTACCACAATCATAAGTCAGGCAAATAAGCCAAATTATTGAAATTAATTGTATAAATGGTCGAATTTCCATTATTCTGAAAATAGAAATAGAATTGAGATATTATATTTGTAATCATAAAAATATCTTGATGATAAAAATGGAAAAAAGAACATCATTATGTATATTTGTAATTTGATTTATATTAATATATACCCACGCCGTAATGTTATCCTAATGAGTCATAGAACGAAATTTTATTTGGAATGGTTAGATTGTATTAAAGAAGGGAAAAGCCATATGGAAAAGAACAAATATGTACGTCAACAATTAAGCATATGCTCGTACACAGAACTTCAATAGTTTGTGTGCACAGTTAATAGCACCGGCAGTGTTAATTACTTCGTGAATCAATTGTCGGCAATACGATGTTTCAGTAGTGTGGCGCATAAATCTCCAGACATATATCGTGATTGATATTACCGTAACACCACGTAATGTTAAACATGGATTGAGTCACCTCATTGTTAGTCGGCCAGATCATCGAACAAGGGCTTCATTAAAAATTTTTGATAAATTCATTAAACCAATAAATTTTAATTAATATTTCATTTTTGTTTTGCTTACGATATCGCCGTTCAGGTATTCCAATGCCTTATTTTGATAGCGATTCATTTTTCGTCACAAAAACTTCAGTTCTTACTATGCACAAAGATCGCATCATACGCGGATATGATTGATCGAGACAGATTGTATTATGAAGACGTCAAATGGTTATCTTATATAAACGTCGAAACATATGAATGTATAGAATTTATTATTCAAAGTTTAATGATTATTTACTCGTCAGGGTCAATTAAATAATAGAAATTCGTTAAGATGCATACGTTAAGTCTCTGCAAAATCATATAAAAACTAAAGCTTCGTAATATATTCAAGAAATCAAAATATTGAATCCGTAACAAATCCGAGTTTAAAAGAAAAAATTTCAAACAACCTATTTTTTGTCAGTGTATCTTTAGGAGACATATTACGACAAGGATATACGGATATAATATTCCCATTTTGTTATTTATTTTGTATATCTGAAAATAAGATAAATAAAATAATAATGACATTTAAATAGTTATTTAATGCATTTTAATAACTCTGCTCTTACAATGATAACAATAATGCTTGTCTATTTGGAAAATGCACTACTGCATTGATACAAGTACGAGTTATATATCAATTCAATGCATATTAAATGCGAATATTTGTGCAATATATAAAATAACTCGATAATATGATACTGCAAAGTGGAATATTATTTTCAATATACAACCACCGTGTATACGTGCACCTAGGCATATTACATTTTGTGAAAGATAATAAAATATATTTCACTATTTCACAATATACAATTTAACGATTTGAAAATGGATAATATTTGTTTTTCATTTCATTTCAATGATATTGGTATGTCGTCTGCATTGAAAGGAAACATTTTTGAAATATTGATTTTCTGAAAAAACTATTTCTTATGAATATTATTATCTTGAAGACAATGCACAACATAATATTCAATATTCAGTTCCTGTTATTTATATTAAATATAGGTCCTTCTTTTATCGCAACCTACTTGAATTATAATATCAATAATTTTTCTCAGTAATATAAAAGTCTACATTGCAATTTGATGAGATGCCCTCGGATATTAATGTAACTATCAATTAGAAGGGAAGGACAAAACTTTGTAAATTTTATAAAAATTTGAAGTAGACTTAAAGAAGTTAACTAAAAAAATGCTAATACCTTCAAATACTCCATATGTACAGTGGAGGAAAAATTTTAGGCAAATTTCCGAGGCAAATGAATTTCATTTATTCATACGTTATTTTTGTCAGTATGAATAATTGAAGTAAGACACTGATACTAAAAAAAAAAAAACATGCAATAAAAATCAAGTCAAATCACCCATCACCTAGTAAAATAAACCCACCCTAAAACCACATAGTCAACTGCAGTAAAATAAACTACACTATAAAAAAATATTCTTATACACAAAACATTAAAATACATGGTTTTAACATTTAGTCCCTCACACAATTAAATTTCGAGACACTTCCGTATCTCGTACGTCTGTGAAATGAATATGAATTTCCTGAATTAAATACCCTTCAAAGATTAAAGACATCACTTTCATACTTCACCTCCTTCTTCGCGAAGTATACCTGAATTTTTTTTTTTTGTATCACATTAATGGGTAACAACTCCCAAAAGGATAATTATAGTTTAAAAAAAAAAAATTAATGAAATTATTTAGCATATTTATTATTATTGAAATATGGAATGAATTCACTGTTGGCAGGTAAAGGATCTGGAATTTAAGGGGCCATCTAAAGTATTAAAAATATAAAATTTTGAGAATAGGTAAATAGAACAACGAGGTTTGGTATATTAAAAATAAAAAGAAAACATGGCAAATAACAGTAATCCTACATAAAGTTGAAAATTCTACCAAAAACATGAAGCGAATTAATACAATTAGTTCAGATGACATTCAGATGACATCTCTTTTGATATTTTCAAATATTTAACTGAAATTAGTTAAGAGCAGTGCTGATATCTGACTCATTTCCTCCCATTTACGCGCATACATTTAGGTTCATTTTAGAAAAAAGTGGAAAACCAAAAGAGATGACTACTCCAGAAATAATAGATACAATCCATGATATCATTAAAAAAAAACATGGAGTGGAACTGCGTAAGATAGCTCACATCTCAACACAATGTGAACACAAGATGGGTGCCGCGTTTACTTACAATGAATTTCGAGTTATATTTGGCAATATTTAAACGTTATCTGGATTTTTTGCTTAGATTCATAACAATTGATGATAGATGGGTCCATCACTACACACATAAATCAAATGAACAAGACAATGGATTGACGCCAGTACAAGTGTTCCGATGAAGGTGAAAGTCGTTACTTTAGCTGGAAACGTTTTGGCAACTGTTTTGGTAACGAAAAAAAAACTATCACTATGGTGATTATTATGTGACATTACTGGATCAATTAAGCGATGACAAATAAGTATTATAAGAAAGGTTACATGAAATTGGAAAAACGTTGAACTAAGTGTATGAAAGAAGACAATGTCGAAAAATATATTGAATTAGAAAGAAAAATTGTATATTTTCTTATCTAGGGTCACTTCTACACACCTACATCACGCACATAAAATGTCCTTCCTTAACAATTTACGCAATATTTTCGGTATATTTTTTGATCATCAAAATTCTTAGTATATTCAGGAGTTATAGGTAAAAAATATTAGACATTGAGACTAAGTTTGAATTCCTTCATTGTAGATATTGTAGATCATTGTAATTATATATATGTAATTTATAAGTGGGTAAATTGAAAGTAAACAACTTTTGCTCTTTCAAATGCCCATAACATCGTGTAAATTAAAAATATGGCCGATCCAATTCCACTTTCTTTGACTGACAATTTTGTTCATCGCCTGTCAGTTTCCACAAATTCTCTTTTGTATATGGCCACAATATTTCTTGTATGCGTTAGTTATATTGTCACTTTGCATTTTCCATTTTATATGTTCTTATTATTTCATTTGATTTTTAATTAATTATCGTTGATCATAAATTACGATGTTTCAAAATTTTAAAACACGTCCCAATTATTTGAATTGAATTTGTAGTCGAAAATTATCAGATAAAATAGAATTCAATAGATCAAAGTTAAAACTAGTATTGGAAATGTACAAGTTATGTGTAATTTTCACCAATTCCTATATAGCGGGTATCCATTCCAACAACATTATTGTATCCTATTATAAATGAATTTCAATAGGATCAGTTTAGTATGTACTTATGCGAATGAGCTCTACTGTAGTAAAATTTATTAAAGTTAGATATAGAAATCTTAGACGATTGCCTATCTATAGAGGATACATACATGTACTTACACAAAACTTCAGGATATACAGGCATACACTTAATGTGTATAACATAGTAATAAGACAACCTTGGGGAAAACTTCATGCTAATTATAAAGATTTTGAGAAAATATCAAAATGGAAATAACGTGATTTGAAAATTTACTTTAGTTTCTAGGGCTTAGATAATTTCATTGTTCAGACTTAACACAACACTTCAATTAATTTTCAGTGTACATATTTCATTATATATACTGGAATATACAAAATAAACAATAATATTTATATGTAAACGAACATAATTTTCTTGAGAATGTGATAGAATCTTATAGGTATGAAATTTTGAATTTTACTTATATACTTCTATATAGTGTTTCTTATACGAAGTACAACAAGAAGCTTTGTTTTTGGATAATTGATTTTAATTAAATTTAATTTTAAAACAAATAACATGGAATTTAAGTTTTCAAATGTGAAATAATGTTTATTCATATAATATATTAAATTAAATATCTGTCAATTGTTTATTTCGATGTTTTCGGTTTGCCATATTACATTTCAAAATTATATTCATATTACAAGAATTAAAATGTATATATATATTACAGATTTATTATTACAATCACAAATAAAACAAATATGTAAAAACTATTTGGAAAGGATATTTACCAATCAATACACATACCAGGATCACATAATTGTGAACTAGAAACAGAACAATGCCATTTTATGTACTTTTATTTGTATATCAACGAAAAATCCTTTACCAAAATCGCCATTTGTATTAGGAATTCATAATCCAATATAAGGTTTATTTGGCATCACTTAACTTTTATTGTTCGACTACGTCAGTATTACCATTAAACCACATAACCTACAATCAATTTAAGTGGTAATATTCAATATCATCTATGTAACAAAAAATAATTCATATGCAGTATCAAGCGTCCAGCAACGTTAGAAGGTATAGTTTATCACAAGTACTTGATTTGATTAATTGTAAATAAGTTTTACTTGACCCTTTATGAAGTTTGATTAAGCTTTATGTTAAACTTTCAAATGCCCATCTTGTATCATGTTTAAAATTAAAATATTTTAAGATTAATTCAATAGACTTTCTAAGCATATATTGAACATTTTATTTATTATTTTGTACACATTTATATATCTCTTTGCATTTCCATCACGACGACATATTTTTCAATCAATTGTAATAATTATTGAACTAAGCTTGTACATCATCTGATGGCCATTTATTTATTTTCGATAAATCCAAATTCAATTTAAAGTATTATGGATATACGAGTATCATGAGAATGCATGTGAATTGCAATGTAATGTAAAACAAAACTGTTTGATATTTTGGTGTTATTTCTGGTATATTAAAAACCTATATGATTTCAATAATATTTACATTTTATTGAATTTTTCGGTCAAAATAACGCTAAACTATTTTATTCATATTTTCAAATATATTTCGAAATATGTCAGTATTATCAAAAAGTTAGAGAAATAATTATTTATATTGTCAATAGAAATTTATTAGAATAAACAAGAATTGCAATTACTAAGTATAACATAAAAGTTTGAAAGAACTTCTTAAGAGAAACTTAATAGAAAGTTAAATAAAAAGCTATATAGAAATGACCGCCAAAATAAATTTTATGTGAAATAAGAAAATTTCACAGAACTGTAACACCTTATTTTGTATCTGACTGTATCTTGACTCAATTTACTCATGAAAATTAATCACTTTATAAATTAACTTTTAGCATTAAAAATAAAATAAAATTTCAGTTAATTGATTTTAAGATTTTAAGATTAAGGATGCGTTGATAATATTTACGAAGAAATTCCTTTCCATCTTTCACATAATCCTTTATCATTGAATATATCATCAATATTAAATTAAATTAATTTTAGAATATTTTTTTTTTTAATTGTTGTATAAATATGTTTTAAGAAATCGATTGTGAACATTGCTAAATTCATTAATATATCAAAGTCCATGATAAAGCTTTGCGAAGCTTTACTTATTCAACGAAAATAAATTTATGTACATATTTATTGAAAGTTTATTGTTGTTAGTAAATTTTATAAATAATTAGTAATAATTTCATGAAACAAAGATTTTCCTTGGGGGAAATAATAATAATAATAATAATAATACGTTAAAAATGGGAAAGGTTTTTAAAACTTGAAATTATTTTTTTTATTAAATATAATATTCATTACAGATTTTTTAAGTAATTACTTTCGCAATGTATGTAATTTTTAACAAAATTAAATTACTAAAAATAAAATATACAGCTGTTGTCATTCATGACCCAAATTTTCATTTATATGTGTTTTTCTTTAAATTGAGAAAAACTACTTTGGATTCATAATAACATTTTTGGGAATATACTCGTACTAAGTGGTATAGTACACCAGTATATATACCACAGAGATTATATGTCTTTTATATTTTATCCAATTTACAAGTTTATAGCTTTTAAATGGATAAAATGAATGTAAATATAAAATTATCCATAATAATGTTGGAAAAGCTAGAAAGATTTGAAATAAATTGTAAATGTCTACAAAAATTGCTGCAAAATAATTAGTATATAAATTTTATTACACAAATATACACATATTTTGTATATGTAAATGCAGACATTAAAAAAATTTCTATTATCCTTTTTTATGTAAATTTAAGATTGAGACGTGACTATATTTGCATGTCGACATTAGTTCTACTTCAATTTTATTGCAGAACACCGCATTTGGAATCTAACAATATTATTATTGATAGACAGTATGACTTCTGAACAAATGAACAAATTATGAAATATTTTATGAAAATTTGTAGTAGAAGCTCACCCGTGTTTTACCGATACTTGTACACCATAAGAATTTTGACTAATTTGGCATGTGATGTTATTATTAGAAATCCATCCTGATTTGAGGAATATGATTGACATTCGATGGTGTTTTGGTAGTGGTTTTTGAAAATGTGTCCAACCTAAGTTACTTTGGATGTTGTCACTTCCGATGTTAAAAAGCCACAGAGTTCAATATTAAATCCAACTGCAGAGTTATATTGTCTTCACTGTTTTTATAAAATTTTCTGAGAAAAAATATTTACTTTCAAATTCAATAGCAATTTATTAAATTTAATATCGCATTACCATACCAGCAACGAGTAATCATATCGGTAACCAAAATCAAAAATCAAAAATCAATTTCCATACAAAAATCCCTAACAAAAAGACGATATCATTATAGAAAATTACAATATCATAATTATAAATCATCATAACTTTTATAATGATAAATTTTTGTGATTTTTCTACTTAAAAAAAAGGAATCATTTTTCAAAAATTCATTAATCAAATCACAATACATTATGTGTATACGGGATATACCGCCCCAAACCATCCCTTCATATAAAATGTAACTATAAAAATTTTTACGGTCCAATATATATATACAATTTGCTTTTGCGATTTATGTTGTTTGCGTTTTCCATTGTCTTTGGGTTATATTTTTGCTACAACCAGTTTCAAGCTTTTTAACTCATTCCAATTTTATGTCCTTTGGGGTAGTTTGCCGCAAGTGTTACTTTTATTATTACCTACGGGCTGTTAACTCTGAATTGCATCATTTTATAATACATATATATATTATATACAAAAGGAACTCAACATATACGATTATAATGCCAGTGATTTTGTGCCGAAAATGTTATAAATAGTATGTATTTTGTACATAGTCCGTAATATGTTCCATCAACGAATATATACCTATTTACTATACTCATATATTATCGTTGATAATGTGTGCATTTTGCGTAATGTAATTTCTATGATAATTTTTGCACATTATGGCAATGAACTGAAATAACGCAATTTTTTCCATATCATCAATTTTTGAATATTTACTCAAAATCATCCATAATACTTACATTATGGAATGCATCATGTAAATTATTCAAAATTTGTCCAAAAGTTACCATATAAATGTATCAAGTGCATTATCGTTGAAAACTGATTATGTAACACGTTTATCTAACACTTATTTAAAGCAAGCAAATGACGAATTACTGTGCAAATATGTAATAACTGTAACATTACGAAAGTGCTATTAAGCGTTCATACAAAATATTCCCACTCATTTGTCAAATTTTAGTAATATCTACCTCGATTTATTTTTGGCGTTTCTGATGTTCCCCTTAAATATATAGACAGATGGTGTCATCTTAAACTTTTTACATTGGGTAACACTATAGTAAGCTTTATCGTAAAGCTCAACCATACCGTTAAATATGTCGAATTTCGTGCTGAATTGTATAGAAATCTTGTGGAAACTTACGGTGACGACGCTCTGTCGGAAACAATTTGTAGAGATTAGTTTTAATGAAATAATGATTTATTGATGTTAAAGCCAAATAACGCTCTGAAAAGCGGACGCAATACGCTCAGCCACAAACTCGTCGAAACATACTTGCTACTTTCGATTCTTGTTTCAAATGATGACTAATGGTCTGGCTGAGCTTACATATGAAGATTCCAAAAAAATATTCGATTTGTGGGTAGCCTTTAGACATGAGTTGTTTTTTTTTTGGGCGGAATTAATATATATGCGAGAAAAATGGGAAAAAGTAGTCGCTAGTGATGGACAATACTTTCAATGATTTTAGCTAATTTTTTTAAATAAAGCATTTGTACTATAAAACAACAATTGATTAACATCTAAGTCTGGTCGCCGACATCGTTTTTGGATGTTCACTTTAATAATTCTTTCTCGTCGAATTTTACTGCTATAATATTTTTAATTTGTCCCACAGCCTATTCAGCAAATAGTTATAGTTCTTAAAATTATACACTTATGTCTACAATAAACAATTGGAATCGATGCAGTGTAGTTATTAAAAATTATTATTAATTAGAAATACAAAATTGGATCTTCGTTTGTTTAGTATTTATTTAGTAGCACGTTTTGAACTGAACCAAAATCTGAGTCAATCTGCTGATAGTGAAAGTTCAATAAATTTTTATTATTATATTTATTATCGAATTTGTGTTGGCTATACCAAAGGCTCATTAATTACCAATTTCTGACATAATGATTGGCGATTCCAACAATAAAAAATTTAAAATATTTTTCATAGTAAAAGTAAAAAAATTACCGAAACTTGAAATTTAGTCCTTGAGAAGGATTTCTGTTGCGTGTATTGCCATTCATTAAGTTTGAAGGGTATACGTAAAAAGTTCCGAATTTCTTTTGACTTGGTCTTACGCCGAATTAGTATCTAATCCGTATAAAGCAAATACGTCAACATTAATTTGACGGTAAAATTTGAATAGCTTAGATGCGGTATGTAAGCATGAACGAGCATATAACACTATGGGAAGTTTATTTTTCAACTTAGCAAATACATTATGAAATAAGTTTCCTAATAATATTAGTTGATATCAAAGTACTTGCTATCGTCATGCATGCTCATACATA
>JANSTX010055076.1:0-10487 GCA_027564355.1 Penthetria funebris | reverse complement strand
CTAGCTCGTTTTTCTTTTCTTTTTTTTTTTTTTGTTTTTTAATTTTTTAACACTTAATGTATCTTTTGTCCATTTTGCTGTCAAATGCAGTCAAATGAATTGTTGCAACATAATGTTAATGTGTTTATAATAAAAAAAAAAGCTTTTATAGTTATGCAATTGTGTGTTATGGCATAGTGTACACTAAAAGTAATTCAAAAAAATCATAAAATGCTAAATTATTTTCACATCTACCAAGTGGAAGACTATAGAGAAATGAATGATATAATTTTCTTCGGTTTTTACCATAATAGTTTTGTGTTTTTAGTACACACGTTTTTATATTTTTCGATATTTATAAAATTTCATGTAATTAATAAGATAATTATATAAAAAAAATAATAAATAATTTATTATTTAAAATTGTAAAACATAAACGTGTACGTACCACATATTATAATGTACGTTTTGTTACTTCATTTATAACTTTTCATTTAAAATATTATTATTTTTATGCAATTGTTGTTCATTAGTGTTTTTTCTTTTAAAAAAATTATTTATTTCTTAATGTTTCAAAATGTTTTGAAAGTTTTCTGTAAAATGCCCTACACTTTAGCAGTGAAAATGTACAGAAAGATTGAAGTATTGCTAAAATAGAATTTTTTTATGGTATTTAAAAAAAAAAACAGTTTACATTTGTTGATTTTTAAGTCAAATAAATCTCTAATATTTAAATTGAGATCATTATTTCTATTGGGAACACATATATGAAGATAATAACAACATATATAATGTGAAATGAAGTCCCCTACTATATGTAATTTATGCACGACTTCATTTTAAGAATCTTTCATATATTCATCAATTATTACATAATGTACCTAAACGTTTCGAAAGGTTGGTTGAGAATTTTTTATTCTAATTCATATGTCGCTTAATCTATCAAACAATTCGTTGTAGCACCAATGCACCAACATGTTTAAGTCGTGCTATATTATGCAACTTAAATACATTTGTATCAGTTTTACTCAAGTTGTAAATATGATAATTACAAAGTATTATACTCGAAATTGTGAATTAATGGCTACATGTTCGAATCGTCCAATTTAGATTTATTTGCAATAATATGATATTAAATTGCTACAATTGATTGTTATTAGAATTAACAAGCATGGGTTTAGAGGATATTCATGTTAAATTGAAACTAGATGCGAAATCTTTCATTACAAGTTTGGAATCTATGTGTTGGATTGAAAGAAAAAAAATTAGTAAAATATATCAAATTTAGAATTTTAATTAATAATAAGCCAATTCCAACCCGTTCTGTAGCTCAATATGTATTGTGATAATCATTTAGATTGTTTTTTTTATTTTAACAAATTGTACATAATGTGAAAAAGATTATGATATTAAAAGTCTTGTAAAACTCGACCACCCGCGTCAATAAAAAACCAATTCGTCTTATAAATATGCCATATAAAATCCACACAATTTTATTATTTTATTGATACAATGTAATAATAGCCTCTATACAAGAGAAATACAATAAATGAACAATTTTGGCAATTTAAAAAAAAATTGAATAATGTCTATTAGTGAGACCATCCCTTATGGATATATGAACAAAACATTATTCACCCTAGATTTTGCCAAAAAAAACTATATAATATCAAAACGGTTTTATTGTTACAATAGGTGGATTTACGTTTATATCTTTTTTTTTTTATTATTTTACTATTTTTTAGTTTTGTTATATTTTATTATTATTTTTTTGCTAATATAAACCTACCAGCCAAAGGTTGTATGCAATGTTTCATGATGCTAACATTATAGACACATAAATTCACATAATAATAATTTAAACATTCGATTATAATTTAATGTTTTTACAGCCTACTTGTGCATGTTATTGCTAAAAATAACAATAATAAAATACATGAGGTTTTTTGTTTAGGGGTTACATACATAATAAATTGTTTTTCTAAGTCTTTATATCTTTTATAAAAAATTTAAATACCTAAAAACGCCTATATTTTGATAAAGGATTTAAAAATTTTAAAATTTTACAATACAATATTATAAGAAAATATGAATATATGGGTAAATGTGTAAAAAAAAATAATAATAATAGAACTATATCGATCAAAATGAAGTATTTATCATAAAATTACCACTCGTGAATCAAATTTTTATTTAATGACATCTTTTAATAAAGAATTGGCGAGCAGAATTGGTATACGCTCTTACACTGTAAATTAGAAATTATTCATAATATGAAAATTTGCCCTGTTTTTTGTGAAGCAAACAAAAAATTAACTGAAATCATATTGAATAATTTACCAAAAAGTATGGACTATACTCTCTTCTTCTTTCATAATGATTTAAAGTTAATATCAAATGTGCTTACTTTAAAATAAAAAAAAAACTGCTATCGTGACCACAACTGAAAGGTTTTTCGGTTGTTTGGTTTGTTAGCTGTTCAATAGATATTATGATGCCGATTATTCTGCTGATGAGATGCTTGCATTATTTGTCCAAAACTCGAGAATTTCTTCTAGATACCATAATGTACTCGATCACTCATATTCTCTTGATTGTTACATTATTGGTCGCACAATTAAATTTCATATTGTGTACGTCTCTCGCCTAATGAAATATACTTCCTGAAGATGTATTTTCTGGACTATATATGATTTCCAAAAATTCAACTCAAATGTTCACAAATTCGTTAGAAATCCTACATCAAAACTTAACAACACTTGAATGTTATTTTAAAGGGTAGCCGCACTCCTTAAAAGATAACGTAATAAAAAATATATACGAATCTGGATAGCTATTATAGTTAACTGAATATTCGGTAACGAAATAAAGAATAATATGGCATAAAATTTCTTGGAATTTTTATTTGATATGATTTTTAAGTAATAATACCTGAAATTGTAATTGCTTTGAATTTTTAATTTTGTATGAATGATTGAATTTAGTATTCACATATTTTTGTGGTAAAATATAAATATGATTTATGGCAAAATTGTTACACTTATCTATTCACCTTGAATATTTATGTGCATTTGGTTAATCTTTGAATGTTGATGATATAAGAGGGGTTTGACAAACAATCAACTATACTTTGCTTGCAACATAATAAATATAATTATATATACTCGTATAATTTATTACAATTCATATATGATGTAATTTTGAATGTATGTTATAACCTTTTCTCGTTGTAATCCTCGTAACTCAGAATCATTAAATTCATAGTATTAAATTATGTTTCTATATGCGGCTACTTAAATATTTGGTTTAAATTTTTATACCAGGTTTAACAGAGTACTTTCGATCTTTTTAGTTCATTTACCGATAATAAAATCCAGAATATAATTTAATTGCAAATTCAATTGTAAATATGAAAAATTTGAATTTTTATTATATATGTACTTGTATTATCTACAACATATTCATATTAATAACATTTTATTGGCTTTGTATGTTATTTAGTCGCTTAGAGTAGTTGTTAATCAGTTAATTTAACAACTACACTTTGAGAATTACTGGATGAGTTGCGAAATTTGTTTGGACATTACCGGGTCTGTTTATAAATAACAGTCATATATGCGGAGTTGGAGTCATATATATATTAGACGTACTAATAATTAATTGACGTTTAAATAATTATACTTAATGTAAACATAGTGAAACCATATTTGATTTAATTACGTGTATTTTAGCTATAACAACACATGCCATACTGCCAAAGTTGACATGAAATATTTCAAAATGTGTTTCCAATAGGAATTATATTAAAAAGTGGGTAAATTCTATCTACACTTGTATGTACATTGACACAAAAATACAGAACAAGACAATTTTAAAGTATTTTTCATTTAAAGTATAAATATGAGTTCGTGGTTCGTAGATCGCATATTTGTATTCACTAGTTTTAAAATTGAAAATAACATATAGGATATTTACCATTTTATACTCAATCTAATAGTTATCATCAATGTTTTCAGCTAGGTAATTACTGCACTGATGAGAACTATTAGTTTGAAATCAGATTTCAACATATTGTATATTGATGTTTTGAATTAAAATTGGCTAATTATCATGTGGAATTTCTGTTAAATAAGAAAGAATTTTTAAATAAATTTTCTAATTTTTGCTAATGAAAAGCATTTTGACAAACATTTTAGAACATCAAAATTAGCACATTGGATATACTGAACATGTACGATAAATAAGTCATCAGACAATGCAAAACATTTGCATTTTTTAAAAATAATTTTTGGTTTTATTTTTGCAAGAAACTTCATAACATAATTTATCTCTTATAAATTACATTTTTATTTTTTTTTTTTTTCTATTTTAATAATTTAAATTTATTCCAATTTAACACTTACCATTTCTTACTTTAACGCATTCATTTTTATCGCCTAAAATTGCCGATACACTAAATTTTAAAATTGGTTTCGTACTACTCTCCTTTAAAATTGTCTCTTTTGTATTTAGAATTTCACTGCTACCACATTTTTCACATTTAAAATCATATTCATTATCATTATCATTATCATAAGAAGAGGTCGATGATGCCGAAGAACGTTTACCAACAATTTGAAAATTACCACATTTTCCACAACACATGTCAATTCCTAATTGTCTACTATTTCTTATCATTGTATAAGTTCTTAATAGACTTTCGGAAATATTATTAAGTTTATCATCTCGCATCAAAGATGTGTTAATAATTTCCGTTTGCGGTGAACCACACAATGAATCTTTAATATCTGATGTTGTATCCGATTCAGTATCGGATGACAATGATTCAGAACATTGTTGTTGTTCATCTTTATCATTTAGAATATTATCAACTAAAAATGCCGTTGACATGTTTACAAAACGTATTTTATTTTTAATTTACACAACACAACACTATTTAGAGGGAGAAAATGATTAAAATTATTTTATTTAATTTAATTACACCAAACTCTTGTACACTTGGAATTAAATAAATCACAGTTAATTTCTTAGTCAATTAAATTTTTTAAAATAACTACAAAATTGAAACAAAAAATCACTTTATAGAATATAAAATATTTTTATAATTTTTTTTTTTTTTTAATTTACGATTTTTACTCTAATAATAATCCTTGCTATGTACCATAATTGTAGAATTTGTTATGTGTTATCACCATAACATCCCTTAATAAACTGAAAAATCAGAAATGTAAAAGGTAGTTTGTTAGTATAGTCGCAAGTAATGTAGTTGAGGAAAATCGTGTGTATCATACTCAATCAGAACGATATACATAAAATTATGTGATCATAAAAACCCACCCTATTTTTATTATTAAGGGATGTTTTTGAGACATTCCACTCGCGAACATAAACTGCGAAAGGGAGAGCAATGAGCTGCCCGTATAGAAATATGATTATTCTTTTATATATTATGTATAAATGTATTTACATATACGAGTATTATATATACATATATATATATATATATGATAAGGATACACTTTGCTGCTGCTGCTGCTGTTGCTGCTAGTGTGATGTGTGTTGTGAGTACAGACGAATCCTTGCTTTATTCTTATTAGAATTTATGTATATATTTTTTTCCATTTTTTTTTTTTTTGTGTTTTTCTTGTATTCATTTTCCTTTTTTTTCCATTTTCCTCCATAAAAGGCGTGGTTTTAATATGTCAGTGATTTTTTTTCCAACCACGAAATAAGATGGTCCTCAATGCATAGTGAGTGTATTATAGGATTCACAAGGAGAAAAAAATATATAAATAAAGAAGATATTCTCATAAAAGGATATCAAGATGAGACACATAATAACGTATTACATAAATTTATATGCTTCACCATATATACACATCAAAGGAATATAATAAAATCCTTAAGAAGATGGATATACTAATAAAATATGTCACAATTGCTCTCTAACTTATATCATATTATATGGAATGTTTATTATTATAATTTTTTATTTATTTTTATTTTTTTCTGGTGGAAGTAATAAAGGCAAATTTTATTATATATGCAGATATGTAGCACTGTATTTTCTTAGGGTTTATCTCTTGTATTTATTTTCCTATAATGGAAGAATTAATGTATTTAACAAAGAATTTGGTATATATGTGACTTGACTTTATTATCGATATTGTTCTCATAATTGGTCTTGATATGATCATTATTTTTCAGTTTATGAATTTGATTTTAGACTGTAATGATAGTTAATTTTGGTGACATTCTTAATTGAGATATGTCCAAAATTTATGTTTGCGTGTTGAATAAGGTTAAGCACCTCTCCAGTAATTCCCCCAACGTTTATTTAGGTCGTAACTGCAGAGTCATTTCAAGTACGATATTTGCAGCACAATTTGTACATGTCTCTCATTAATTAAATCTGCTGGTTGTTCCAGATACGAAAAAATTCATATTTCTGTATTCTTTCTATTCTATTGTAATAGCAATTATTTTCCTAAAATCAATGGTTAATTTTTCCATTTTACTCTGACAGGATGCACAACAGTTTTGTTTTAAATTATTTTTTTTTATCACACTGTCATAATAATTTTGCATTAAACCTTGTTTACGAGTTAGATATTGGATATCACATAAATTAAAGAAGTAAATTGTTTGAAAGTTATTCATTTTCTTGGCCTTGAGATTAGTATTTGCTATGACATTATAACGGTTTTCCTTTGGCAGTTGTTTTACCAATATTTTTCATTTTTCCACTCAATTTGTATATAGTTTTGCCTCTTATTACATATTCATCTTATAATGTTAGTAGCACAATGAAATTGTATGCTACAATATTATCGATATTATACTCAAATATCATTAGATATATTTTTAATTGCTCAAATGACCATGTAGCATTGCTCTATCTTTAGCATACCTAGACCTTTCTGTTGCATGTACGATTCATATTTAACTTAAATGTATTCTTTCGTTAGGTCATAGACCTATTTTTTTCTAATGATTTAGTTTTCAGATGCGAATGTCCAACTTTCTCGCCATCTCTTCGGATACCGTCCTATATGTCGTGTTCCACTTGGGTGTTGTTCCATTGCAATATTTACGATGATATTATCTGCCATTCTTCTTCTCTGTATTTAATGGACTTCTCCAAAAATTGTCATAATATGAATATCGAATCAATAGTTGATCTGTTCTTTCTGAAGTCATGTTCATCGCAAATCTCAGTTTTTGATTTGGTTTCATCGCCAATAATTTTAGTGAAGTGTTTCTAAAATGCATTCAATAAAGTGATACCACGATTGTTTCTCGGATCAGTTTTATTGCCCTTCTTAAATATATAGGTATATTGTTATTGAACAGTTTAACAATATTAGCAATTAGGTTGTCTCCACCATATTTTAGACACTCTATTAAGATAGCATCAATATCGGGAGATTTTCTATTTTTTCAATATTTTAATTGCTTGTTCAATCAGATGTTGGTTGACATAAATATTATAAGTTTGAACTCTGTACCTCGTATGTCTCAAATGCCTCAGCCGATATTGATGAATTTTGAGTATATTCATTTACAGGTTTCTTTCTATTTGTCACGTCTTTACTAAAACGGTTCTAGTATTCCTTTCTAATTGCGTCATTATACTGTATTATGCTGGATGTTTTATTCGTTTGTATTTTAGGCACGCCTGATGTTTTTCCGTTTCCAAAATCTTCACTTCATCTGTAAACCATTGTTTAATGTTTTGTTTTGCATGGATATTATCTTGTCTTCAACAAACCGCTTTATATATTGTGTTATTAATATTTTATTTTAACTTGTACCATGCCTTTTCGACGTTATGTTCAATGTTCATTGTTTAAGATTTTAAGTATAATAGTAACAGATTAAGATTTTAAGTATACTAGAAATTCCGAAGGGTACTGCTGAGAACTGTAAGTTCAAAACCAGATGGCTAATTATCATACGAATTCCACAGATTTAAGAAATAATAAACCAATATACTGTATGAAATTCAAATTTGATAAAATAGAAAAAAATAATATAATGATATTAGAAATTTGACCAATTGATTTAGAATTCTTGACTTTTTTGTGATGATTTATATTTCCTGATTTATTTATAGAAAGTATAGTATCCTTTCTACTATTATTGAAAATACTCATTCTGTAATTAATAGCGCATTTTAAACGTGACTGACAGTTGATAAATTGAAATTTTCAGGGAATGTGTATGTCATATATATAGGATAGATCGATTTAAAAACAGCCGATGAGTACCACTCTGAACACTATAACATTGTAAGAATATGGAACACTACAGATAAATTGTATTTACATTATAAGTACTAGGTCTTAGTAAAGTGGATTATTAACTGACGTGGCCTTGGTAAGAGTGTAATCGAAATGTTGCATCACTGTATATCCGAATGCTGTATTCATTTCTGCCTCTTTTAACATCGCAGCTATTAGACGAAAGACTTCGTTACGAAATTCTGATTCTTTTTGGTTTAACTGATGATGACCGTTTAGGCAATGCCATTTATGTTCAAATATTTATAAACTATGTTCATAAATTGAATTTTGTAACGTTATATCAAAGTATTATGGACTTGTGTATAATTTATCATCCTACATTATTGAAAAATGTTTAAAAAAATATAAAAAAATTTGCATATCAAATAATAAAACGTAAGCCAATACAGATATATATACGGTCAAAGAGATAATTCCTTGCGTGTAAAATTACATTCGTTCCAGTTTTAGAAAATCAAAACAATTCTTTCAAATTTTCCCGTACATATACAGCCCATATATAAATATTAAAATATTTTAAGGGTTAAAATTTGTACATATATAATAATAAATTATGAATAATTTTGTGGATGAACATTTTTCCGATGAGTGATTATTACAGGGATAAATGCAATATATAATTATATATGTGATTCATATTTTATGAATGTATATAGCTTATCATAAAATGAGCCCTATAAATTTCATTATTATTCTATATTTTGAATATCATGTGTTCCTAACTTTTAATTTTTTTTTGTCTCAACGAAGTTGTCCTATCTGCGGTCATATAGTGTTTTTCAATATGATCTGTTTGACCTAAGTTTGAAGCAGAATACATTCACTGATTCATTATTTTGCCATTCTTGACATTTATATTTGTTTTGTTTCAAATTATTTACTGATTTATGTAAAGTTATTTTGTTTATGAGGTTTGCTGAATATATTTTATATGAACGGCAAACCCTACTCGAAATTCCACTCTACAACTTGAAATTTAAAATGTTTTAAATCTGACACGCCAAAGTATTTTAAATTATTGGTATCCTATATTCCACATTGTAGATTGAAAAGAAAGTGGAGCTGCATCTACATAACCATCAAATAATTAAGTTGAAATTGAAAATGCGTCATAGATATGCTACCACCAATTTTAATTTTTTTTTTCGACACCACAGTTATCAGCAACACCAATTATTTGATCGCTTAGATAATCATGTCTAACATAGTTTAGATTTGGATTTCTGAGAAAAGTATCTTAGTTTCAGTCTATTCTATTATCTTGCTTGTTGGAAATATATTTTCTATAATTTAGACAGTACCGACAATAGAAATATGTACATAAGTAATAATGTATTGCCTTTTTTCTGACTTAAGAATTGGGGAAAATGTTCACATCATCTTTACTTATCGATGCAATTTTAGATGAAAGAAAGGATTAATTAAACGTTTCTAAATTATATCATCAATCAAGTAAGAAGCTCTAGCACATAGAACACGATAACAAAACATATTTGGCTTCTTTATTTAATTATACAATAAAGATTTGAACTGTCCAATGAAATTATTATATAGTAAAAAATATTGAATTTGAACTCTTCAATAAAATATTATGACCAAAAAATGTATACTCTCGTATATTTAAAATAAAAATATAATACATTAAATAATAAAAAGCAAATTTAATTTTTACCTTTATAAATGACGACAAGAACACTTTTCACAACGGGACATAGCGCTAAAATGGCATTTAAAATAACACCCATGATGTAAAATGTTCTAGACCAAAAATGTCAAATACAGCCTTCGAATTCATAAAGGACACAATTTTTGTTTGTTTTTTTATTTTTTATTTTTTTTGCACCAAAAGAGTGAAAATGTGTTTATATATTTGACTAAATGGAAATCCTGACGAGAAAATATATATAAGAGTAGTGTGTATATATTATGTTTTTTGTCTATGTAACACTAATGTGTTACTTTAGAAGGGATGAAAATTTTTAAGTGAAAATTCTCTTTACTGTTTTTCCTTTTTCTATTTTCTTTTTTTTTTTTTTTTTCTTTTTTTTTATATCACATTTCTCTCTTACTTTTTAATTAAACATCAAATGAATTTATTGGATTTTTTTTAGTTCTTTATTTTTTAGACATAAATTATTATATGTTCAGACAAGTATGTAAGCTTTTATATTGCTTTAGGGCTATTTGTTAACTTTGTAATAA
>JANSTX010055074.1:0-10488 GCA_027564355.1 Penthetria funebris | reverse complement strand
CAGAAACTTGTGGAGAAATAGATTGAGAAGTAGGAGGGCCGATCCTGAATAAGGAAAAAGGCAAGGAAGAAGAAGAAAGAAGAAGAAAGTATTACTTTCGTTTGAAATAATTATTTAAAATTGAATATAGTAATATATAATATTTGTAATCTTCTTCCGAGAAATTTATATTATGCATACTTGCCACAGACTAGTTCAATACAGTGCTTCATAATCTGCATCAGAAACATAGACTGTGTATAATATGTCAATTTCTACACAATATTGATATTTATGATTTTTGATAACTATTCTATTAGTAAGTACGATCTGGATTGAATGCTAATTATTTATCTAATAAAATAATTCAAATTTTGAAACACGAGCAAATTTTATATTTAAAATCAAAATTCGATTCAAAATTTTGTTGGAACAAATGATAAATATGTTTAAAAATTATCAGAAATTTCATTAAAAATTAATATTGAACAGAGACATAAGTTTTAAATAAAAATATTCAAATATTATTCTCAACAACCGATTACAATATTTTTTATTAATAACTAACTACCCATTACGTTTGAAATTTTATTTGACCTTTACATTTATTGACGTGAATTGTCCGTTATTTTAATTCGTAATTTTTTCATAGGAAGAAATCTATCCCTTCTCATAAATTACACGACAATTAAAAATAAATTGCAAAAAAAAAAAAAAAAATGGTAAATTTTGCTTCAAAACGGAAGCATTTGTGAATTTTGATCAAATAATTTGTAATATGTAGTAAAATTATACAGATATGCGCTTCAATATCATAAATTTAGAAACATAGAATTGCATTTTAGAGCATTTTACAAAAATGTCGGATAGAATGTGTATATCTGATTTTAATAACTGCGCTAAATTGGTTTAATTAAAAAATGGCAACTGCAAATACACATCAGAATTATAGAATTACGGCATGTCAAACAACGATTACGACATCTCAAACAACTTTATGTCGTCAAAGCTAAATCGTATTTATTTTGAATGTGATAGACACATTTAAAACATCCCGAAATTTAGTACAAATGAACATAAAACTTTGTTCTGTAAACACTATCACGATTAAGAGAGATGTGTGTCAACCGAAGTTAAATCGCAAGACTATATACGTATGGATGCATGTATGCAAATCACCAAATTGAAACTTAATCAGTTACCTTAATAGTAACTTATGTCGTAGACTTACTATGCATACACCTGTAAAAAATGTCTGATTCTTTCTATCTGAATATACATGGAGTTTGTTTATCAAAAAATATATCGAAAATATTGCGTAAATTGATATGAGTGCATTTTATGTGCATGTTATAGGTGAACTCTAAATTAATCCATTTGCTCATCTTGATATATGTACAAATAAATTATGCTTTCAAAAAATTTCATTTCGATATGTTAAAGCATACTCAAGTTATCGCATTCCGCACATTATTTAAAATTCTAAACAAAAATTCCAAATATAAATGAAGCCAAAATGTCTGTGAAGTAAACGCCACAATCAGACATTATGTCGCTATTGATAATTCATAAGGTCATTGAACACCAGTTATTAAGTGCCAGCACAGTCAAGTGCAAACAAATCCGTTTTTAAAAAGATGAAGTGCATTGAAATTTAAATAATGATGTCGTCCTTCTCCTTAACATATATACGGTTTTCGATTGTTACACTTACCCTTACACGAGCATATGGTAGCACCGTCGCATGCAATATTATATTATTACTTGTTTTACCAATTGAATGTTTAGTCTGTCAGCTGCTGCCGTTTAATACACATGTAAGCGTGTGATAAATTCAATTCAATTATTCATTAGTTAATAATACGTAATATTATAAACAAGGTTACAATTTGTGATAATTAATTATTTAAATGTGATATCGAATTTATATGGATCTGGTGCTAAATCAAACAATCAATATATTAACTAATCCTCTGCATTTTAATTCCTTTTACTAATGTTCGGTATTGACGTAAACTATTCTAATGAATTTAATTCTTGATCAAGTGAACAATTGTACTGTGTACCGTCACCATTAAATGAAATCAGCTAAAATAGCCCAATATAGGATGTTTGGTCATCAATTTAGGAACCTAGGTACCTACAATTGAAATTGATTATAAACAAATAGACGAGGTATAGAGTTTAAAAGATTTGGGTATTTTTTAATAACAGCGATACAGGTTTTTTGGAATACTATGGCACTCGATAAAAATTTCACGTATTCTCAAACACTGTATATTTTTATATAAATCTGTTTATCGGTATTATTGTGTGTTGATTGAAATATGGTAATTAAGAGTGACGGCTGAGACGATGATGCTGATGATGAAAAAGCAATCTAAATGCAAATGTATTGTTAATGCTTAAAGTTAATACATAATAATAAATAATTTGTTAACGCATTGGTAACATAAAATGGAATAAGACATGTTTTTAGATCTCTGATTAACAATATTTCATATATAGGCAGAAGTGATTACAACACTGTAAAATTACTAAAGTATTTTTACGTGTAAAATGATATACTTCATCTGTCATTTAACTTTTAATCCTGTTTCTAGTTTTCATCATCTTAATCTGAACACCATATATGGGTGATCTACTATATTAGTTTGTCGTTCTATTCTAACTATAATTGAAATTTATCAATTAGGAAGTATATGGTGAATTATAATTATTAGATTATATACAAATGAATATTTGAGTAGATTTGTGCATGTGTTTACAGGATACATAGTTTGCTGATTAGATGTTTTTACAACCAATTGACAATCACGTTTTATCTTTGATCACACACCATTACATTGTGATCAAGTTACCGGTGTTTTTTTTTTGACAATGTACCATTTTTGAAGAGATTTTTCAATGAAAAAACATTTTATATTATAATTACTTTAATTATAAGTTTCCATGACAAGCACATTTAAATACCATCAAGATATGTTAGATCATGGTGCGCTTAAACTTGTGGCTTTATGTACATGAGAAATTTATAATGTTTTAAATGTACCTAAATGCCTACCTTTTTGCTATATATAAATGAATATTTTTAAAAGCAAATGTATATATTTATTAATAAGAAGTAATAAGTGCACTTTTATTAATTGCATATATGAATTTATTTATTCAGACATCTTTCATATTAGTTTCTAAGTAACCAACCCCCCTTTCGTGTGGTCTTCAACTTCAATTCCCATTTCACATGTTTACTAAAGCTATTAACATAAGGTTGCAAGAAGTGAATGTTTCCATTTAATATTTTACTTATGAAATATTACATCAGATTTCTCATAAGTCACATATAATTATAGAATTATTTGACGAACGTGGACGTCTAAACAACGGCCTGCAAATTAAATTCGTGGCAAAAACAAATTTTCTTTAACCATATTTACATTAATATCATATTATGTCAATAAATAATTAATTTGATCAATAGTTTGCTTTTAGATCAATATATGTATATAGGATACCACTAAATTCACAGCTCTTCATCTCCAACGTGTGTACCCTAGATCCAAAATTACTCTGTTTAGGTTGCATTGATGTGTTACGATCAAGTTTCCAAATTTTAACTTTTGGTTTATCATTCATGACTTTTTCCATTTGAATTAATTTTTGAATTTGTACCCTATAATTGTTAATTTCGGGTTTACCATACATTTGTTTCATTGTTTACTCTACTCTTAAATCTCACTGCAAATGCCTGTCTCATGTTCCAAATAATATGTGTTTACGCGTAAGCTAAAGTTCGTCACCGTATTTCTGTCTAATCCTTGGTCATATATGTTAACGTTTCACGTGCAATTAAACAATTTCGGCACTGCGAGTTACAAACTCACATTTACTTAAGTTTGTGAAATTGTTGTTAGTTTATTTTTGCTGAGTTAACGGCCATCTTCTGAAGCTATAGTAAATTAGGTATACTTGATCAGAAATTCATCTCATCAGAATGGTTGATCTTATCCACCCTGACAGTGGTTGGAATTATTGATATGAGAACTTGTCGTTAAATATACATAATGTAGCAAAGGTAACTCCTAAACGATAACCGTTTTTTGATTGTGTGAATGCACAGAAGATTCTAATGTTGAATTTCAATAATCATACTTAAAGAAACATCATTCAGTTCACTTCAGCAGTTTGCATATTGACCAACATATTTAATTCTATGTCGTCTTTGTTAGCGGTATCAAAATATTAATTTAAAGATATAATACCAATAATTATAACTGCAATTTATTGTAATTAATTCTATCAAATTAAAATTATCTCACGTAGATATAGTAATTTATACCATTGTACAATCATATACACCTACTGTTATAGTAACATTTTTCATTACATCTTCCACAAAAAAAAAAAAAAAATAAATTAATAACAAATTGATGATATGACTAATTTTATTGATATGAATAATATTCAAGATACTGGCGAGCACATGAGATTATGAGATCAAAATATCTAATGTATGCAAATCCAATAATATGATTTTATCAATGCCGAAGGTTTAAACTTGATATTTTGTAAGTGTATCGTGGGAAACAGCGTACTTTCTGTTACAAGTAAATGGTCGCTTATAATTGTTAATTAAATGTTTATTATAATATCTTGCACTTTCACAAAATGAATTATTCAGCTACTGCAGCGTAATTTAATTATTAATTAGATTTTATAATATTTGATTATTGACGATAAAAGTGCTGTATAAAATAAGTAATAATAAAATTATTCGATGAATTATTAAATATTCAGTACGTCCTTTGTGTATGATTTACTTGACATCAGGCACTTATTATTATTATCATGTTGACCCTTAGTTCACGCGAGGGTATAGGACGTCAACGAACAACCGCCATTGTTCACGATCTTTGGCCGTAGCATCTTCAATTCACTCTATACCGTTCCACATGGTACTAACTTTCTTAATCATGGTTCTTCACCACGTTGTTTTAAGACGACCGGGTTAACTATTATCTTGCGAATTCTAGTCATGTGCGTATTTTGTAATATTACCAACCACGATTGCCATATAGTGTATGGCCGATCCAATTTCACTTTCTTTGGTTGACAATTTGCCTCCAGATCTGCCACAAATTCTCGTTTTTGACATGAACATTTTTAGTATGTGAATTTGTGACACGATGTTATTTGTTACCTTCCATGTTTCGCATAGTCACACCGATAAACAAAAGTTTTAGAAATTCGCAACTTTAGATTTTTGGGAATTCAGACTCTATTTAACATACCAAACATTTCATTATGGTGTTTAAAATGTACACTAAATAGTGTATATTGTATATAATGTAGCACAATTATGCAGTGGTAAAACTGATGCTGGGTTTATGGAGTATAAAATTTTGAAATACTATCTACTGTTCCATCTACTGTACAAAGCAGATTTCATCAATCTTATAGTATTTTTTAAACGTTTACTCTACACACGTTTATTGTTTGTATTTTGCAACATGCTAGGCTTTGTACAGCTTTGCTATTTTTCATCAACATTTCCATACCTACATTGAATATTTATAAATACGAGAGATACTATCATTTTAATCTCAATTATATATCAATAATTGACATATTTACTGTAATGATAGTCCATTTGCCACCAGATAGTTTGTACATTTATTAAAAAAAATATCCGTGAAAATACTTTTAGGTTTTAACTGTACTAATTTAATTAATTAATTGAACAGCATATTTGATTCGTAAATATATCAGTCAGTTAAAGACTAAAATATGAGGGTAATGCTTATAGGACTTCAAACAATCATACCTGCCTATCCAAATAATGTAAGATTTGCCACCCATAATCGACATACTGGAATGAGTTTTCGATAATTAATTCGATGAATACGAGCCTATGTTTCACTATAAAATGAGGGTCGAGATGATGATGATGATATTGATACTTCAATAATGAATTCTAAAAAGATTTCTGTTATACACCATAATTGTATTTGATATTTAACACTATACATAACTATCTATCTACGAGTATATATTTATGGTATAATCAATTGCAGTTAAAGTTATCATTCGTATCTATAAGTATTTGTTAGAATACATTTTTAAAAAGTAAATCCAATTTCAGTTTTTCTTTTCAAAATAACAGAAAAACCACGTTTTAACCATTGACAGAAAAATTAATTAAATCGCCCACGTGTGAACTTCATTCTGACAAAACGAAAATACCTGAATGCCAATGCAATATTGCATATAAAAAATAATTATTATAGGTACTCGTAGCTATTATTGTTACTGTAGATATTGAGTTTACTGGCTCTTATGCAACTTATATAATAAACGATATATACTTGGTAGCATGGAGAATGAATGCTATCTCAAAATACTTAATACAATTTAGATCTACTATCTAAGATTGGTAATGGTTTTGTTAACATGGTATTAATCGTAAATTTTAATCCAAAGCAGGTCAAGATTTGACAGCTTAGATAGATAGATAATGGCAATTAAATTATGGTTGATTTATGTTATGTTATTAATTGTTTTCTTAAATGATTAATTATTGTTGATTCCATAAAAAATTGATTACTTTACCAAAGTATTCCTTAACCGTACAGCTAGTCTCATTACAGTACAAAAATAATGCAAATTCGATAGTACTAATACTAAATGTCTTATTGAATAAAAAGTATCTGAAAATGATATTCCAGAAAATGCAGAAAAGCAACTGTTTTACAAGATTATTGATATTAATAGATAATGGAGTTATATTACACACAAAGCAACCAACATTTGGCTACAAATGTTCGTGGATAGTTTTGAAAACACAAAAACATTATATACAATGAACGAAATAATGTTGGGAAAGTTGTTACTTTCAGAGAAAATGCAGCAAATTTATCAGAAAGTTTTGCTTCAATTTCCATGAGCTATAATAAATTTATGCAGATGTTGGAAGACTGCAAATCATTAATGATTATGTCTTTCTAAATTTTCTTTCAAATCATTAATCACACAATCATTAATAAACAATTTCGGCGATATTGTATATAAAGCTATCCAAGTTCCGAGTCGACTTAAATTTTGTCTGTTTTCTGATGGAATATAATTTGAAATAAATTATTTAGTTGTTAGTTAATTTGGCAAAACTATTATCCATCCGGCATACCTTCAGTTCATTTAATACTACTTAGCTTTTTAGATATTCTTAAAGTTTACAATAACATTTCTCATAGGATTCATAAATCAAATTGACAAAGAATAGGAAAAAATAAGCTAATGCATAGAATTTTCTAAAATCATCACCCTGTCTCTTATATCATATTAGGTGCATAGTTTCAAGTGGAAATCGTATCTTCAGGGTTTTATGAGATCGAAAAATTTTACCATTAAAAACAACTATATTCGAGACAGTTTAATACCCTATTTGAGAATATAATCACTCAATGTTTAAATGAAGAAACTATGGCGTTACACAAGACAAAAACTTATGTAGAACAGATTGAGAAGTCGAAGGGCCGACACTGGACACAGTTGTACTATTAATGAATTTTTTTGGCCTTTCATACGGACTCATTCATGTCCACTTTACATTTTTTACCTTATCGAAAAATATGTTTCCAAACATATTGTTGTAACAAAAATTGAATTTTAAATTAAAAAAAATAGTCAAAAATTTACACTTGTAGAAAATTCCATTTTCAAAGGTTACATTCCATCGATCCCACACGATTATTGTGCACATAGTGCTCTAGTATAATTTGGAAATTCCTTAGATAACTGAACTAGGCAAATTATAAGTAAGATAGTACTAAAACAGGGGAAAAAAAGATTACTAAAATCAGTTCAAAGTAGAAGAGAAGAAAGGCGGGATATAAACTGATTCGACCAAAGTGATAAACAATGGAAAATGTCATTGTTGGAGCAAGTGTAGCATAATTGTTATTATCTCAATGGTATTTAATGTCACTTATACATAAAGGCTAATGGTTCAGGAAAAGGATTCCTCATTAGAATTTATATGAAATTTGTAGAATAATGAAAATGAATTCAGATTAAAATTTACATTAAAGTTTTATTAATGATGATTTAAGCTAGTAATAGTACATGCAGTTAAATAAGTAGAGAGCTGAGAAAATTGTAACTAAGAATAATGATTGATCATCATTGATAAGTTTTGGAAGTTTTAGAAGAAAGAAAATTTACTTGACAATAGAATATGGCTCACATGTAGTTTAGACGTAAATGCTGTATGCATTATTTCTCTGATAGTATGTATTGTAATTTGCGTTTAATATTCCAAAAGGAGAATGCCTCAATATTAAGATGTTACAATGTAAGGCAGAAAAAAAATTGAAATTTATTCACTACATGATACCATATTTTTAAACTATTATAATTTTCTCACGTCCAACACATTCGTTTGTACTAGATGTTCATTATAGAAATGAGCAAATTAATAATAAATTACATACATTACAAAGTTTGAAATTTATGGCTTATTCTATGATTTATTATTTACAATATTCGTTTGATATTTTGTATATGAGATTTTTTTAATTACAATATATATATATATACGTTATTAATTAAATAAATCGTATATTTATGACAAGTAAATGTAACTTCCGGAGGTGTACCATTCTTGTCATACTCGTAATTACTATGATTTACAATTATGATTTTATCACAGATTGGGGAACTAGTGTAACAATGCTTATAATTTAAGAAGGGCAGTAAAACTGATCCTGTTCAGGAAAATGATATCCGAAATTAATGTCAAATTCGAGACATAGTAAGATGTTCAATTCATTGTGTGTGTTTTTATTACAGCAAACATACGTATATCAACGGGAAACTGATGCTATTAAGATGTCATATACATAGTTTTAATTAACATTTACATAGTTTTAAAGAAAAATAAGATTCTAAACGAATCCAATTCGATTATATATAATAGAAATTTTTATTTTTGAAACCCATCTGAGAAATATTGACGTTTATTAAAAATTAATTATATAGTCCTAGCAGATATCATTGTGTTTTTATTTTTTGGTATTTCTGAACTTCTGTTCGCCAAATGCAAAAATTGAAATTCAATCAGTCAAATTTGAATATTTGATCAGGCGAGCACATAAATTAAGAATAATGATCTAATCGAAAATATGTTTTGATGTTTTATGTATAATCGCGATGAACATAATATACTCTTTCTTAGGTGCATAAAACATTTTAAAAATTCATTGTGTTCTTTAGAAGTGTTTATTCTATAAGCTATTTTTATTTCACAACTTTGAGTAATTTGTAGTTCTGTTCAAAAGCAAAAAGCATTTTTGTTATATGCAAATAGTTTGAAGTGTTGTAAAAAATTGATAAAACTAGTATCAGAAATTACTTACTAATTAAGCGATTATTCCAAACGAATTATTTTTATTCCCGAAATGTTAACATTCAAGGCATAGAATTTATATGTATAATATCTATTATAAAATCATCATTTCTCAAGTCATCTTGTCTCCTTTTATATTGAAATTGTTTATAAATGTCTTTAAGTTAAACATTTATTATCTTTAATACTTTAAGTAAACAAGTTTTCTATTCGATTGTATTATATACAAATTATATGTTATATAAAATAATAAAAGTCAGTATCTAAAGCAAAATAGTTATTATTCATGAACCTCAAGTCTATAACATTAAATTTTGCACCTTTTAATATGTTCGGTACACTACTATATGATATGTACTTCTACTTAGGATATATATTGGTATTACGAGTATGATAAGCCTATTTTATAGGATACGTAACGAGTATGTAATATATGTTTATATATACATATATCATAAATGCTACATAATATGCTAAGTGTATAAACATAAAATATATAATAAAAAGAGTTAAATTAAAAAAAAAAAATAAAAATCTGAAAATTTTCTTATAAAAGTGCATATGCAATATGTTTGTAGTACCCACAAAGCGTATATTAAACCATAAATAAAACTATTCAGACCTATATGAAACTAAATGTGATTTATTGTAATTACAATAAACGTCATATCGTAAAATATACATGTGATTACCTTTACTTTAAGTCTATACAGAATTATATAATATATTATTTGAGTTACTCAAATGAATTTTGAAAATTACTTTCTGGACTACATAATAAATTATAACAAGATAATATAAGAGAGGAGGTTTATATGCGGTCTCAGGTTTTTGAATGCAATTAGATTCTTCTATATTATTGTTTATTAAAATTACGAGTAATATAGAAAATAATTTCAAAACTATTTTTTATGAAATTATTGATTATCTATTATAAACATGTATAAAAACTCTATATTATTAAATTTCACGTCAAAATAATTGATATATCATGTAATTCTTCATAAATGTGATTTTTACAGTTTATATTATACTAGTTTTCGCCCGCCACTCGAAATTCGAGTGCCACTCATAAACAAACTATATACACTGTTGTATCTAATACT
>JANSTX010055073.1:0-10489 GCA_027564355.1 Penthetria funebris | reverse complement strand
TATTATATCGCTGATTTGTGAGACTAAGTTCGAAGATGAGAAAAATTAAAGTACTCCTTCAAGTACTTCCCATACAATGTGGGAGTATAAGCTTAATCGGATTACTCCTTGGAGTACCTCCCATGTATATTGCGCATTGAGACATCGCCATGAAATTATGCATGTGTCACTTTTATCTGAATTAGGCTCAGTCCTAAGTTTGAAGATGAGAAAAATTGGAGTACTCGTTGAAGTAGCTCCCATATAAACTTTTTCTCCTTTTAGATTAATATTGGGTGTATAATATCAAAGACAATATAAGAGAATGCTTCGAGCTATCGCTATAAAATTTTGCACGTGTCACTTTCATCTAATTTGTGAGGCTAAGTTCGAAGAGGATTATATAACTGTAATTTTAGCCCGGTAACAAAGTTTCAAGAGACTATTATATTTGAGATAATTCGTGTATCGTCTTGAAGGAATAATCGTTATTAAAATTAAAAATATATGAAAATGTTAACTTGAGTATAATTTTTACTCCTTACTGATTATTAAAATAAGTTACATGCAAGTAACATTCCTAATTTAAGCGAACAATATATCAACTATTTTGCAACGTCGTAAAAACATAAAATTATAAGTAATTTCATTATTTTAACTGCATAAATATTTATATTATTAACGATTTGTGTGCATCTAATTACATTATCAAAGTCATAGCATATTATCATTCTATTATTCATTTTCACAATTTCATTAGCATATTAATGGTAAATTAGTATAAACAAGCTTGTAATTTTAGTCGCAATGACCTATTATCACATAAATGTAATAAACATTTATCGAAGTTATAGTCATTATATATAATTTAGTTACATTCAACAACAATGACTTACATATTAGGTTAATTTTAAAGTGATGTTTAAGATGATCTAGAACATACGAATATAACAGAAAAGTATTCAAATTTTCATAGATCCATATAAATCTATATAATAATGATGGTTTATTTATTATACCTATCAGCGATGCAATCCTGATACACAAGTCCCGTATTAGGATCGAACCGCAAAACGCATAAAATTTACGAAAAACCTATAAATGAATCAAAATAATTAGCGACATCGATGCACATTTATGAGATATTCATTCTGGTACTCACAATACTTTAAACGTTTCAATGGATAGGCAACGAATATGTGCTCGCTTTTTAAATCCTATCCATCTCTAACACTGTTTAATAGGTCCACACTTCATCCTCGCATCCCCTTTTCCTACACTCCCTCCCATATTCCTACATTCACAATATACTAGTTTCAGGTACTAATCTTTATTTTTTTTTTAGTAGAAGCCATAATTCAAATCCCACCAGCCCATAGCATCCATAAATTATAAAAAAAACTTCAATATGTACAAAGTAACCATTGTGGGCAAGATGCATTGTCATCTGTTAATTATTAATGATCACAAATGTATTTTATGCATTTAACTACGAGTATAAGTTATTTAATAAAGGATTTTTGAATTTAAATAATTCTTGAAGATGAGAAAGTTTTTTGAGGCTATCGTTGCTATAGTTATATTTTGCAAATATTAAGTTTTCCTGGCAAGTTACCAAAATAAAAATTTAAGAATAATTAGATATGTTTTATGAATTTCTATGGTGTTACTGTTTTTGTGCTTCTGTTCCAATTCACCTATACGAGTACTATTCCATATGATATCTGAAATACAATTATGGTCTTACCCTAATTAGTACAATCTATCAGAAAATGTTCTAGCTCCATAAACGATTAAATATAAAGTAGTGCATGTAATATTGAAAAATAATACTTGCTGATTTACCTTTGATTTATCCATTTCAAAACGAATTAATTAACGATACAATATCTGGACTGTGAGATGGATAAATATGTAATTCCATTTCTCATATATTTAAATGAACGAAAATAAATGATCAACAGTGGAACTTGGAAGTGTATGTAGCTGACGTAACATAAAAGAAGCTAAGTGCTTATGAAATTTGTCAAATTTAAAAGAAGTCAGTTGCTTCAAAATTGCCTCTGCAAAACGTAATCTTGGAAGACAATAACAGATAGCAAAACATAGCAAAACTCACTATTGGTGTTAAATGTCTAACAATAGTTTAGATTTCTCCTCATCAATACATGTATCGTCGGATGGTAAAGAGATTTTTTACAGACAGTTGCAACAGAGTCATTAATGGATATGATATTGTCATATAAACGGGTGACGTATAATACAAAAGTTATACAAATTATGCGCTTCAAAGAGTACACAAAAAATAATATTTGTAAAGATGGAGAAATTCTCTGTCAGAGGTTCGTAGCTACAGAACTGCAGATGTTATAAGTGATCATCATTGAATAATTGTACAGTGAAGTAGAAACTACTTGTTTACGGACAAAAAAAACACATTGCGCAAATATTGAAAGAAATCTATCTATGTGAACGGTGACTCAATCATCACCTGTAAGTCAAATGGCTTGCTTCTGACTTTTGTCGAGGAGTCACGGCTGATTACTGGATTACCGACCCATATATGAAATGACCAAACACCATTATTTAGATTGTTAGCCGACTTAAAGTAAGAGTTCGACAGTCTTGATAGTGCTACGATGTGGACAATTCTTTAAAGCTATGGAATAGAGTCCAAACTGACAAACAAGACCCGCTGTCTCTATTGTGAATCGTGTCAAGCATTGACGTATTTTCCCCGCCACTATCTCGGTCACTCTTCTACTCCTCTTAGATTCAGTTATGACAAGGGTGAACAATGAACCATATGGTATAAGATTGGGTCTAACCAGTCGACTTAAAGATCTATCTTGACTATGTGGCAGAGAACTATAGTTAAAGAGTCAGGTACTAGTAGAAGATGTGGAATCGGATGAAAGTGCTAACCAGAAATCGTGGGGAATGGCGGTTAGTCGTTGATGCTCCCGCGTGAAGCGATGATAAAGATGATGATAATGCTAGAATGTTGCAAGTAAAGACGAAACATAGTTGAAAACGCTTAAATGATTACTTTGTCCGATTACCATTTGTTTCGATCGATAACTCATGGACTGGCTGGGCAGCACTTCCGTTCTTCTGAAGACGCAAACAAAAATAGATTGATTGTTGGATGTTTTGCGATATCTTTATGAACTTTAGTCAATTGACGACTGCCTAACAAATGAATTGAACTAATGAAATTTTTATATTTGTCACATTATATGAAAACGCTTTGTAAATTCATTTTCTTGATTTAACTAACAATTTCTACAGGTACGGTACATGTTTAACATAAAATGCAATGACGTTATTTACTAAGATATAGAATTTTGTTCAAAAATTACATTTTATATTACTCGGATCATTGTATAATATATTTACATCTGCATATGTTAATATTGAAGTAATGCAGTTTGAAAAGAATCGTGACTTGTGTACATAAAGTTTGACAAAGTGTATATACTCAAATTCAAACTAAGTGTACAGACGACAATTGAATCAAATATGTAAATCACAATTGAATATCACAGTAACATAATTATATAAAAATTGTTTAAGTAACCCGATTCGGCAAATTTTCATCCACCCCGGTGTCGGCTGCCTTGGCGCATTTTAGGTGACTTAATGTGTATCTAATGTCATCATGCCTTGGAATATAATTTATGAATCGTCTTATAGATGGTTTTCGGTTGACCAAATTCTGAGTAACTTGAGGTCCGGACCTATTTAGGAGGTCTTTTTATCTGATAAATCTCATTTGACAACAACAAGTCCTAAATTCAAGTGAACGTCCTGTTCTGAAGCACTGTGTCTGGTTACTTTGCCGGCCAGAGTTTCACTTATGTTCTTTGAACTTTTATCGTAATGTGCCCAAACTGTAATTTATACAAAAAATGTAGGTTTATCCGGAAGTGTATTTTTTACCAACATATTTGTAGTTTACCATATTGTATTAACGCATAGCATTTTGTTACCAATTGTACTTTCGATATTGTCCTTCTCATTATTAAATGCCCGTTGTCATCACAAATTCTCGTTCCTACATAGGTAATGAAATCAGGAAGTTCTCATCAATTTCTTTCAATGCGCCTGTAATTGTGTTCCAGTCTCTTCTATCGTCCCCAATTTTATACGATTCGTCAAGTATCATCGCCCCTATTTTTAAACGATTCGTCAAATAGCTTATAAACTGCGGTGCCTTACTTCATATAGTTTAACAACAATTATGCGTCCAACGGTTCTATGTTGTATCCTTGCCATACACTTTGACTTCAGCTGTCTCATTATCAATTAATAACCACTAAGTACATTCACACCTCTATAACTATGTGTATGGCCGATCTAATTCCATTTTCTTCATCTTATAATCGTGTTCATCGCTTTAAGATCCGAAAATCTCACAAATCCCTATTTGATATTATATTGGATGAAAAGATTCTTAATATTCGTATAAAACACACCTATTGACGAACACTTGGAATTGTTACATGATGATATTCACCATTTTCTAAATCTCATTAGTAAAGCTAAAGAATTTGATTTAAATACACGTAAATTAACCTTAAGAGAAATCTCTGTCAACAGCTACACTATACATAGCATTTCTAATATGTCTGATGCATTTTCATCAATACCTTTACGTCGAATGGTTGGTTCCCATCTCATATTACGTGGTTTGTTGTTCACCATTTGCCATAACCTAATCCAAGTGTCCACTATAGAGTTTTTTCGGTAAAGTGTAGAGTGTAAAGTGTAGGTACTCTACCTACAGAGTGTAGACTATAGAGCGTCGCTACCACACTACCGTACTCTGTAGAGCTGTTAAAGAGCAATTTTGAATAGAACTCTACCATGTTCTTTTCAGACTGTGTACACTGAAGAGTCATATTTCTTTACTTTTTATTAATATTATTATTATTATTTATTTATATTATTAATAATTAATATTATTTTATTTAATTTTATTGTTTTTAATATGTCAATATACATGAAAAAAAAAAACTAAAACATACGCCAATTACTACTGTAGAGAAAAAAATTATCAAAAATGTTTAGCAAAGCGTAGAAAAGGTATAGAGCTCTGTCATTTACAAAAAAAATAGCGTGTACGCTATAGAGTTTTTTAGTCGAGAGAACTTTCAAGTAGAGTATGAGAAGAGCACTTATGTAGAGCTATACTGGATGCATACACTTCTCTTTGCGTCATTACGCGTAAGTTTTCTCAACCTTTACAAAAAAAAATCTATAGTGGACACGAGGCTTAAGACATGTAGAAAATAATGTTGGGACAAAATATATATCTGATTAGTAGTAGAATGTTAAGCAATTACATCACTAAGCTTTACACGATGTAAGATTTTACAGTGAGAGTCACGATAAAAACAGCGGATCATGTTTTTATCAAGATGAACATAAGTTTCGATAATTCTCTACATCATATCACGATCAACACTGTTTAAATTCAACTATATCAGAATATAAAAAGGAGTTTATCATTGCATCGATTATTCGACAATGATCTTTAATGTGTTTATGTGATCTATGAACGATCTGCCAGGCGTGAAACTAGCCTGTTGTTTACGAATATACTTGGATCGAATACTGACCTGATGTTATTGTGTATAACAATTACAACAACCTTGTTCCTTGTGTCTGTTCTAAGCGAATTGTGGCCAAAAGTGTTTAACTTTTCCATTATACCCTATTCTCAACCCGTCTACCAATATAGCCTATACATTGTTCGCAGTTTCTGCATATGTCGCACAATAGTGTTGACGGTTTTGTATTTTATGTTTTGAACTTGCCAATAGTTTAATACGAATCTACACAATAATCATATAGCGATCAATACAAACATCCGTACCTTTAAAGCTGTATGTACATCATACAATGTTTCTGTCCCTAATTGCTAATTATTATATGATGTATTTGGCAACTTGTGTTACCGTCAGAGGATAACAAAATTGGTTTGTGGATTACTTGTTATAAAATATTATACTACCAATCTCAAGATCGCGATTGTTGCACATATCAATGAAAAACTCACTATATTCTGGTTTATATCACCCATACCGGTTGTGCACATTACATATATACTCAATTAATATTTTTTGAGCTAATCCTGATGCAATATTGCTTTTCAAATAACAAACATATGATTTATAATCCCATCAAGACTTCGTAATAAACTATAAAATACTTCTTTGACATTTAATGATCCTGGTTTCGTAAGTGTGTAAATTTGAATAGTTGGTACATATTTCATCTTATTCTTGAATCTTACTGTAATAATATTAGTTTCCAGTATGTAAAGTAACGCAGCTACTATGGTCCATGTGACGCGATTTTCCAAAAAAAACAAAAGAGTCTTACCCGTAGATGTACATAAACTTAAGCTTTCCGTCCACCGAATCTCACCCCGGTTAATCTCTCACGGTAAAAATTTTGGTTTACATTTGCCATCCATCATATTAAACACAAATCAAATTTATAATAAAATAAGTTATCGGTAACTAAGTCTATATATGTCAAAAACCGCATAAATAGAATATTAACAGAATATTATCATGATTAGATTAACAGAATATTATCATAAATAGCATAATATGAGTATGAGGATTGTAAAGCCGTTGATAAAACATGGGTCCATCACAATATAGCTGAATCAAAACAATGGGTTGAAACCATTTCAATTGCACCAAAGCAGGCGGAAGTCATTGCATCAGATGGTAAGATTATGATAACTGTCTTTTGGGATGCACCAAGGTATAATATTCATCGACTATCTTGAGAAGGGTAAAACAATCAAAGAGAATATTATTTTATTGAGCAAGTTGTAGACAAAATTTATTTAAGTAAATTTATCCCTTTGTGTTGACAAATTCCAGTAAAAATTTGGATGAATAGGGCTTCGAATTGTTTCCCCAACCACAATATTGTTGATATTGTTGAAACATGAAGAAATAGCTCAATGGATAGAGAATTGGCTCAAATGGTGAGGTAATAGCTAAATACATATTATGAGGAGTTAGGGAAGGTTCATTGAAATTGGAAAAACATTGGAATAATTGTATCGAGCTTAAAGCTATGTTAAAAAACAAAGTGACTTTTGCTTAAAAAATTTATGTTTACTGTTTGATTATTAAAACTTAATAATCCACCCTCGTATTACGATCCAATTTGTGCAAAAAAAAAAATAATTAAATGTTTTGATGTTGTACGAAGTCATAAATGGTTGAAGTCATTACTACAAATTTAAACCTGATCTTAAGTAATGGGTTATTTTTATTTTTCAATTAAAAGCGTACAGACTAAATAAAAATTATTTATCAGATGATTGAAAATGATGATAAAAAATGAAGATTTAATCAAATGTGTATTTAGAACATTTACTACGGTTAAATTTAAGTCATACGTTGGCTGCATTAAGACTGTTTTCTGTATTGCTAAACCACAAAAATAATTCTATAAAATTATGTACCTATATCATGATGATCAAATTACTAGAGTAAAAGAGATAATTTATGGTGTCGAATTAAATAGGTTTAAACTTAAATTATGATAAAATAGATCGTGAATAAAGATGTGAAATTTAAATAACAAAGTAGCTACTACACTATAAGTTGTTAACCTAAAGTTTTACTAAACTTTCATTAAAAGCATTTTCAATATGGGTTTTCTTTCATATTTTCTTCAGCTTAAATTCATCAATAAATGATTGCAAAGGGAAGGAGAAAACTTATATGTACACCGTTGAAATGAATATACACAACCCGTACATATATACGGAATATAAAAGAAGTCCTTCAAATTTTCATTCATAAAACTTACGTGTATTCAAGGATTAGTTAGAATTTCAAGTAGAAATTTTCTTAAGCTCCTTTTATTTTTAGAAAAATCAATTTTCAAAGTTTCTCTTTACATTCTTATTATATAAGCTATTCTTCTGCTTTTAAAGAAGTAACTTTACTTTTGATTATACTTGTATCGCTAGTGTATAATAGAACACTTACTAACTATTTCATATCATACCAAAATATTGTATGGCGTGTATATCACATAAACGCAATATAAATCGCATATAAAAGCGTTGGTAAAAAAGATAACCTAGAAATCCCTTTTTTTTATTTTATTCCCCTTTTCGCTTTTATTAAGATGCAGAGAGAACAGCTTGAAAATATTTGTTGGCATTTCAGTGGAAATGTGTACATGACTATATTAAATACAGAAATCTACAAAATTCAGGTTTCTGTAATATAACGCTTTATGTCTACGGTATATAAACAATTCAAAGTCAAATTTACAAAATTTGACTCAATGAAAAATTTAATAATCGTAACTATTGAACTCACTTCGTTGTAAATATCAAGCTAATTACATTGTATAATGTTCAACGTTTATCGAAATTAATCGTATTTATAATAAAAATCTAAATAAATGTCAACATTACATGTAATATTCAATACATAACTAATACTTAATGAGAAATGCGTTCATTGTAAAAACAATTATCAAATTTAATATTTTGCAACGTTTTTCTTCTCTGTTTGTTTTGTCTCAAATTTTCTTATCGAAATTTTGACCACTTCCAGTAACGAACGGAAATTTTTAGGGATGCGTGGTGATAAGGAACAATGAAATATTTAATCGATTTTATGTTCATATGACAGGTGTTGGCGATAGTACAACCCTCCTCCAACTTTTGGGAAATATAAACTCTCACTTCCATTTTCATAGGGAGCGTGTTGGGGTAGTACAACAATACTCGAACTTTTGGGAAACATTTAACCACTCAAATTCTTTTCTGAAACTATGCTAGCAATGGAAGGTATCCCCTTTCGAATATGTTACAACGTTTGTTTAATAAAATAATATTCAATACAGAACTAATATTTAATGAGACATGCAAATTTAATATTTTACAACGTTTTTATTAGTTTATGCCTGATATCCAATGGCAAAATTACCAAAACCAAACGAAATTATTTTTTCTTATTTTCTTGCATGAATTATTCTACATGTCTTTCTTGTTATTTAGCGCGTCATTTTTTTTTCTTAATTTTCCATATATTTTGATAAGTTCAGTGAATTTCAAATGAAATCTTCAAACCTTTTTTCTGAAGAAGGCACTTGTATAAATAACATGAAATAAGGCATTTAAATATTTATTGGCGGAAACAGTAACGTAAATACAAATAAAAACAAAACAATAAACTTAAAAACATAGTTTCAATAAATATTATTGGACACTTTTCACTAAATTTATACAAAATACCTCGATGTTTTATTTTAAATTTTGGTTTTTGCTGAATGCGGTATCGGCTTTATGGTTGAATATTTTGGTCGAACGTGCGAGCAGTAAAACTAGAGTTTGATTGCATAAAATAATTTGTGTTAAAGTGAGGAACAAAAATCCGGTTTTGATATTATAGTCTTCATGTCTTTGGTAGTTTTGCCATAGGAGATCAGGCATTAGTTGTCTGTTCAAATTTCGTTTCATTTGTGTAATTCAAAACTGTGGCATTAATAGAATTTAAATATATGATAATAATTTACCTTTGACCTTCTAGTCAATATTAGCTATTCTAAATGTATGTACTTCATAATTAATAATATTAACAAGTCAATAGTTTTCAAGAATATCTACGTAAGTTTAAATATTGTCTTTAATCAGATACTATTACATGGGTTTCTATGCCATTTTCTCAAATTCCAATATTTTTTTTCAACTTAAACATAATGTTTAAGCTGTTTTTTCAGTGATTATACTTTATTATACGGAAAACATTTTTTCTTAAATTAAAATAAATCTATTATTCCTTCAGGTTTTTTTTCTATAAATAATACCTGGAGTATTATTTAAAACAAAATCAATTGTTATAACCAAAGAACCAATAAGATGCAAACTAGTGGTAGATAAGACAGCAATTCAGCAAGTCATTAGATTCCGTTACTTGGGTGCAGAAACAAGCAGCTATCGAAATGTTACTGTAGAAGTTCTCTATTAAACCAACAAGGCTGTACCAATATCTGGATGCCTTCATGTTATTAGAAAACAAAGTACTAATTTATAAAACATGCGTTAGACCTATTTTAACATATGCAGTGGACACCCGCAGTGATACGTCCAAAACTAAATAACTTATAAGAACAACAGATATGAAAATCTTACGTATATAACCGGTCATTCACTTAGACATAGAATCAGAAGTGATGATATGCGAAATGAATGTCAAATTCAAAACATTGTAAGATGGACAAGAATCAAAGACCATGTTGAAAAAATGCCAGATAATAGAATCGCAAATATTACAATGAAGCAACACACAGATGGAACGCCCTATAGGAAGGCCTCCGAAGAGATGGCCAGAAAGCTGTACATCCGCGTCTTAAAACTAAATTGTAAGAAACACTTAGGTCTATGAACTAACGAAAGAAGAAGAAGAAGAAGCAGAAGAAGAAAAAGAAGGAGAAGAAGAAGAAGAAGAAGAAG
>JANSTX010055071.1:0-10490 GCA_027564355.1 Penthetria funebris | reverse complement strand
CCGGTAAGAAATTTCGCTCGAATGTAGAGGTTATCGCTGAAACTAAGGCCTATTTTGAGGCAAAAGATATATCGTTCGACAAAAGTGGTATTGAAAGATTAGAGCGGGCACTGGAATGATTGTGTTGCTCTTGATGGAGATTATATTGAAGAATAAAGCCCATTTTCAACGAAAAAACACCGTGTTTTCTTTCTTAGCCCCGGGACATTACAGTCCATGTTGCACAATTATAAATCCGATCAGTTTATGAAGATGGAAATTTTGATCCGAGGCTATGAAGATAAGGTCGTGTTTGTCAAGTGATTGAAATCTCAGAAAAATGAAACTTTGTATAGATTGTCATGCATATTAAGCCACACGCAATCTACATAACTATGTCGCAATAGGCAGAATTTGACAATTAACTCATTCTACTTACGATTTAAAAACATTTAAACTGACACAAAATTATTGCACAAAGGAATGCTACAAGTAATGGTATAATATTGTGGTCAGATCTATAAAAGTGGTGGGTTCCAATATCGAATTCCATCCAATAAGAGGTGGAAAATGTGAAGCGAAATGATGTACTTAATTCAGAGGATTTTTTACTTAATCCAATGCTATTTTAAAAGCAGTATTTTAAAATGGTATTTTAAAGTCTTATTTTAAATCATATTTTAAAGTCAGATTTTAAAATGGTATTTTAAAACGGTATTTTAAAATGGTATTTTAAAATGGTATTTTAAAATCATACTTTAAAATGATATTTTAAAATGGTATTCTAAAATGGTATTCTAAAATGGTATTCTAAATGGTATTCTAAAATGGTATTCTAAATGGTATTCTAAAATTGTATTTTATACAATTTAGCATCGCTTATAAATATTGTTTTAAGATTATGCCAGTGATTTTAAGTGCATCTACAGCAGAAATGCTGAGTGTTGACATATGGTAATTTTAGTCAATTTCTAAAATTCATATGGCCACACTTTCTTATATATATATTATATATATAATGTCGTTAAAACCATAATTGTACTCATTTACAGCGAAAAATATATTTGCATGCAAGTACTGGAATTCTTCTATGCATAAACAAGATGACCAGCACGGCGAACCGAATAACAAACAAAAACAAAACCATCACACAAGTTTTATTGCTTTGAGATTTATAGATTCTCGGTGAGATATTTCATTTAAATTAAAGGGGTTGAGCAAAATACATATATGAATTATACATGTAATACAATACAAAAAGGACAGAATTAACTGGACATATTTCATTATTTTTTTTTTTCATTCATTATCCTCTATGGTAATTTCACAAAACAAGAAATTTATCTGATTTTAGTTTTATGTTTATTTTAAGTAGATATATCAAAAATACTGGACTGGACTGGACATTTAAGGTACATGTGGGAATTTTTTTTTATCAAAACTGTAAACGAATTTATATTTTAAATGGTGTGATCTAATTTTTTATTGATCATAATTTCTATAATATTTAATTTATTATACGTGAAAGGATTTTTTCTTTAAGCCAATATAACATAATTTATTATTATAAGGATTAATTATAATTGATTAAGGTTAAATGGTGACAGAAAATACGTTGAAGTACAAATAGTTGCAAAATCACTCGAATAGATACGGCGTATTGTGTGTCACTATAGTGGAACCCAATTTATTCTATCAAATAAAGAATGCAGTTTCTAGTTATATGTGAAATAAGTTATCTTCAGGCTCAGTATGATATTAGCAATGCAATAAATTTTGCTGATTAATGACCATACGGTATCACGGATGGTTCGAGTCGAGTATCATACTAATAATTCTTATCATTTCGTCTCAAGGGCACATAGAGCGACATTACAAAGCTAATTTTCCATTGCATACACAATATTAAATATGAAAATAATTGTGTTAGTTTCCAGTTTCTATAGTTTGTAGTATATAGTGAAACATGTAGTGGTGGGTAGAGTAGTGTCTAAATCCACACAGCGTCTAGCAATAATTATATAAATTATACTAAAACATACTTAATAGTTCATTTCTGAAATAAACACAAAATTTTAGTATTTCACAATGTCTTTTTCATATCAAAATAACCTCCAAATATAAAATTCCAACAGTTGCTATAATGTATTAACATATTTTTTAACAAAAATAGATTGCTCGCTTCAAATATAATTCTGGACGATAACCTCAGCGGATTTTGCACGAACAATTTAAAGAAAACTCCTATATATCTAGAATGTTCCATTTTATAGGTGCAAGACACTTGTGTCAGTCGGTAGATATTTATGAAGTGTTGATAACTATTGAAGCGTATTGGAGAAACGACTATATCCTCTGGTGAAAACCTTTTGTTAACTGCAAAATACATGGATCACAGCAGTGGAGTCTATTTATTTCTGAGTTTCTGGTCAAATTGAGTAATTATAACAATTTACAAGAGTAGTGTTAAAACTATACTTCAAATTTACGCATCCACAAAAAAGTCATCGTCTAATATCAAAGTGACTTTTTCTAATCAATTTTCACACTGCCTTGTTCAGATTAAGCGTTTGGATATTGTCATTTGCATGTGTGATGCTAGTGAAAAAAACTTTGAGTACATGGGTTAGAACTCTGTTATGTGTATTTACCGAGTACAATAATGAAGAAACTTTTTGCGGAAATATGCGGTAATCATAAGATTATGATTGGTGGTAATTTATTTTCGCATAAAAGAATACATAAAGAAACTTGCATTTCACCGGATAGACGTACCAGAAATTAAATAGATCACATAACTATTAGTAAAAGATGGCAATTTTCTGTTAGATGTTCGCAGTTATAGAAGTGCGAATATTTTTAGTGGACTTTATCATCATCTCAACCCCTACTTCGCGCGGAAGTATAGGGCGACAATGAACCTCCATTTCTCTCGATTTCGGCGCCTTTACTTCGCTTCAAACCATCCCAGTGCCACTAGCCTCCTCGATTGCGGGTTCCAGTCAAGTGAATACTTTGCAATATCACCCACTGGTCGCCTCAGTGTACGGCCGATCGAATTCCATCTTCTTCGGGCGACAGTCCTGTTCATCGCTTCTAGATCTGGCAATCTCCACAAATTCTCGTTGGTTGTTATGTTTGGTCAGAAAGTTTTGAATATCCGCCTAAGGCACCTATTGAAGAAAACTTGGATTTGTGACACAATGTTATTTGTGACCTTCCAAGATTCGCAGCCATACAATAGTACCGGTAAAAAATTACTTTTAAAAAATGCGCAACTTTAGATTCTTTAAAATTTGTGTTACCCTAGACTACATTTAGCATACCAAATAATATTTGTCGCGTCTTTTGTATGCGGAACTTTACATCTGTCTCAGCCCCACCACCAATTGTTACAAAGCTTCCCAGATATTGGAAGTGCTCTACTTCATCTATTTCTTACCTACCGATCGCCAATGAACATCTTTCAGTCGCACCAATTTTCATCAGTCTCATCTTTGAAACATTGATCTTTAGATCGACCTGCGAGCTATATTTCACAAGTCACTCTAATTTCACTCTAATGTCTGCCTTAGTTTGAGATAGCAAACGAATGTCGTCAGCGAAATCGAGATCCTCAAGTCGACCGGTTAAACCCGATCTGATACTATGCGGTTCAGAGTTTAACCTGATCATAACCCAGTCCAAGACGAGTAGGAACAATATTGGCGACAGTATACATCCCTGTTTGACACCATAATGTACATCAAAAACATCGCTAAGCCTTGCACGATGTAAAACTTTTAGTGGACTTAACACATTAATGTTGCTAAACTCAAGATAAGGAAGAAAGGCATAAGTTCACATTCGGTTTGGCGAATCGATCAATGTATAAAGGCTATCGACGAAACTAGAATACATCCACAGGGGCGTTGAGATAAGTCGGTGAGAACGTTTCCGAAAGAATGAAAGAATGAAAGAATGAGGAGTAGAAAGTGAAATTAACAATAACAATGTGATGGATCTACATAATATGTATACTGTATTATTAACATGATGAAAAATTTTGCATTAGAACAGAACGTGTAATTCAATCAGAGGAGTTGAGTAAGTTGAGTGTGAGTGAAGTATTCGTAGAGAACACTATTGTTTATGTTATTTGTCGGCTTTAGGTAAGCTTTAATAGTGGAATATAATATGGAATATGATATGGAATATGATGTGGATAATTCTTGAAAGCTATGAAATATCGTCTAAACTGATGAATGTGATTCACTATCTATATAAAGATTCACAATGGAAAATTTTCTATCGTCGAAGGATTGGAGGTTATTTTTTATGTACATTCGGATATAAAACCAAGGATGTATATTGTCACCACTATTGTGTCTGCTCATCTTGAACGGATTTAAGATTAATATAAATACTGTATAATCGGGTGTAAAACAGAGAGGTATACTGTCATGTCACCAATATTGTTCCTACTTGTTTTAGACTGAATTATGAATAATGTATATATTGAATAGCATGGTATCAGAAGACTGATATGTCTAGTAGATTTTAACTTGCTGTCACTCATTCTTAAATTCTTGATCCAAATGCGCTAGTTTCATCGGTTCAAGCATTGTCCTAATATTCCTGGTTCTGAATCGTGCAATTAAGTATTTGAGCAGTGCGATATGCAAACCCACAGCTGCTTAAGTTTATGGAGTTGGATTTTATTTCCTAATTGAGCGTCCAACCGCATCCTAACGTTCTGGAATTTTAGCCGTTGCTGATGAGATGTCAGTATCAAACTACGTTACCGGTGGCCACCACATGGAGAAATTACAGGTACTTGGTTTGGCAAGGAGTTTAATTCACGTCTGTGCTTGATCCAGGCCACCAACATATCTTTAAATAATTGATTCCTTTGTACAATTAACTCGCATTATAACTGGCTCTGATTTCAATAAAGAAACAGCAAAATTAAAACAATTTTTTCATTAGAAATAAATATGCAAATTATATGATTTGTTACCTATATACGAGTACCGACTATATTTAGTATTTAGCTAGTCTATAAGTTAGCAGCATTCATTATATAGATATGATATATGAGGAATGACTATCTTTCAGTTATATTCATTGAGAATATTTTATGTAGTGACTTCTTCGTTTTGCTGCTATAGAACATATAAAATATCCGAGTACATAAAAGATGAAAGACAAGCTTTAAAATATCTTAGCATCATAGCATCAAAGAAATATTGTTGAATAGAAACTCTTTGGGGATTTCTCTGTTAAAAGAAAATAGGGTTAAAATGACGAACGCTAATAAGACAACACGTGGTTCTGTTTTTGTTTAATTAAAAAATGTGCTTCTGAATGACTATAAATTAAAGATAAAGAACATAAGTGTTTAGTATATAATTATAGATAATAATGTATGACATAACAAAACAGTTATATTAATAAATTATTACATAAAACATAATTTTTTATCAATTAGTTAGAACCTGCAACACCACAATGAAGACTACTTTCATTCTTGTTGGCAGATTTTCAATTCCCTGCAGTTACTGGTGACGAATGGAGTGTCTGTTAAAAAGATAGTATCTGCCGCGTTTATTAACTTGGTAAAAGTTTGTCAATAAACCAAACTAGGTTGCGAAAACCTAAGGTTTAAGATGTGGAATTACATTTTTTTTTGGAAATCCGAATTTATAATTGTTTGTGTTAACATTTTATATTATTTGTATATTAGAAACTACAATTTAAAATCGTAATGCCACCATTTGCACCCATATGGTGTAAAGGTTGAGATGGCGATGATGCATATAGTTACTAAAGATCAAACCCATATCAGAAATTATCCATTATTGGATTGAGTGGTATGAACAATAGTATTGTTACTAGAAGCATTATGGCAAGCGCCAACCGAAAAAGAAACTGCAAAGGTTCGAAATCAAATTGCATGTTCATGAGTATCGTTGGAATTCGTGGCAGTAATACATCTTCTCCGTTATACTTCCCAGTAATAGTTATCGCTGCAGTTGCAAAGTCATGGTGTGTCTATGTTCCGCAAAGTGCTGATCTCATATCGAAACAAACAAATTTGTTTAACTTTCAGTTCAATTGGTTGCGTGTAGATTGACAAGTCTTTAGAATAATGCAATGTATGCACCACTAATAATAACTTTTATTTGGTAAAGTATGTTCTTTTAAACGAATGCTGTCAAGTTTTTATGACATTTAATCAGTTCTTAGTAAGAGTCGTTTTTATAAAATCACTTTTGATTTTTATAAAATATGAAAACAAATGAATGTCGTGCAATAATTAAATGCCTTCATTTAAAAGGTTTAAAACCAAAAAAAAAACATTGATAAGATGCAAACAGTGTTAGGTGAACATGAACCTTCTGATTCAACCGATTAAAATTGGGTAAATGAATGTTTCTAATGCAACCGTTTAAAATTGGGTAAATGACACACTACTGATGCTACATCTTCATTAGAACGAAAGTGTTGCACATTGGTAATCGGAAAGAGCATGTCTGGTGAATGTGGCGGTTAGGAGTAAAACTTTCCATTTCATCGTTTTCAAAGTGTGTTATTACTGACCTTGCTACATGTGGTTGATCATTGTTATGCTGAAGAATGACTTGATCGTGTTTTGGCTCTATTTGCAGCTCAAATGCATCAATTGAAGTCGGTAGCTAACACATATATTTAATTGTTTTGATAGGTTGGAGCATTCATAATAAATTAATAAATAACACCTAGCTGATCTTGCCGAATACACAGTATGATCTTGAAATCATGTGTTTTGGTTGGCCAGACTTGACCCATTTTTTTTTTGTGTTTCGGATTATTGTAGTGGATCAATTCATCATCGTCACACCCAATACAATACAAAAAACGCTTTTGGTGAACCTCTCTCGGTTTCAGTTCATATGTCATCTAATTACCTTGCAAATAATGCATGAGCTCCGTTAGCGGAATTTTGTCATGAACAAATTCAACCATTTTATTAAAAGTTTATAAAGGAGACAAGCGAAATTCTATCAATTAAACATAATGTACTGAATTCATTCGCGCCTTTACTTTTCGAAATATTTTAGTTGATGTTGCTATTTCCTGTTACCGCTTTCATGGTGTTTTAGAATATTATCAGGACTATTTTAATATTTTAATACTTAGGCACTATATTTTTACGCAATTAATCCAGTTCGCGAAAAATAGCGGAGTGGATTCAATACTTCAATTATACAGAAAAAAATTAATTCTCGATGAGATTTGCACTGTAGAACACTGATGGTAATGCTCGGTTAAACCAATAATAATTAATGTATCGAATAAAATGTAACTTGTAAATATATTACGTACTTACTGTAGGTACTGAGTGATATGAGTAAGAGGTATTTCAATTATTCAAATTATGAATAAGCTATTATGTATTCCAATAATTCTAGCAAAACTTGATTTTCCAGTGAGAGATCCATAACTGATTTAGAGATTAACGATACATAAGATAATGGCTAGTTGATAATTAGATTTAGAAACAGGAGGGCTCATACTAAATAATGAATAAGGCAAAGAAGAAGAGGAGTATTTTAAAAATCGCTTCATATATCGAATTGCATTACTATTTTATAAAAAGATCCAATAAATTGGTTAATTGTGTTAATATTTTTGATTGATCAAGCATGTAAGTAATAATATTTAGAGATCACATACCTTCAATACTTTTAAAGTGTTTTCTGTGAATTGCAGCCAAAGAAGTAGTTTTCTGTAAAAAAAAATTCAACTGTTTAACATTTATTTTATAATTAACTGAACATCAAATTATTAACATGTTTGGGGATTGAAATTTAATGAGATCGATTTGATCTCGCAAACATTGCAAATATGTGTAAGAATTAAGTTAATGGTATTTATCACTACAGTTTTTGAAAAATAGAAAATCTCTCGGTATTGATGATATCTCAAACGAGTCTCTGCAATATGGTAGGAACAATCTACTTGCTGAGAAAATAAATTACTTGCATATTAAGACATACCCACAGAACTAGTGTAATAGTATCTATAGTTAAGAATGGCAGTCAAACTGTTCCGAAACTCTTCACTATAATTATTTGCTATGGAATCACGTCAAAAACTGAGATTCACGATCAACAGAATGGTTTCAGAATGGGTTCAGAGAGAACAGATCAACTATTGATTCGTTATTCATATTACGATAACTTGTGGAGATATTGAATACAACACACCAATTTTCATGCCCCTGACGATGTTATAAACATTTTATAAGAAGCTAACATCCAGCAAAACATAATTGGTCTTATATAGCAGATAAATCTTAACAACACATCTTAACAACATCGATCAGCGTGATAGTTTAAGTCCTATATTGTTCAATGTGATTATGAACAAAATCATATTGAAAATTAGTGGAACACTATCAATAGGAAGAAAATGGAAAGAAGAAGATGTTAGATCTTCTAATTATTAAATGCCATGTATCATTACTGATCCATTTCGTTCCTAAACATACTTGAAGAAACCAAGAACATATTTACCAGTTCGCCTCAATTCATTATTGAAGACGCATATTTACACAGAACTATGGCCGGAATACCATTAGAATCAGATGTATTGTAACTAGTTTTTTTTTAGAATTCTGTAAATAACCCTTTAACGAATTTGAATGATTTCCACTTTTGAAGGCATACACTGGGAATCGTTTTTTTTTTTTTTTTAATAATATCACTGTAAACATCCGTACTTTTAAAGGTGAGTCTATTCAATAGTGAATTTCTCTGCCTCGTTCTAATTGTTATATCGTCTATTTTGTTACTAATGGGTACAACTGGGCATATTCAAATTGCTTTGTGAATGGCATTGTGATGATTGAATATATTGTACTATCAATGACAGATTGTAATAGTTATACATATTCAAATCAAGCGCACCATTCTGGTTCATATCACCCGTGCACCTCCATTATAAATTTTCACAAGATACATTTCGTGATAATTGCCCATAAAATGTATATTTGTTATCCATTGATGCCTGTTCAGTTGATGCGTAAATTTGAAGAAATTATTACATATTTAATCTACTCATAACTAATTTTTACTGTGATTATACGGTTAGATAATGGATTATTTCCGTCGACTAGGCTGTCTTATTGCTTAGCACTAGTTTTCATATAATTGAAAACTTTCTACGGTTGCGATTTCCAGAGACATAGCTACTTAGGTTGGAGGAATGAATGTGAGTAGTTAAATACGTGCCCAACTGCGACCTGGAAGTTACTATTTTAGCTGATTTTAATTTGAAAATTTATAGCTCTCTGTCACAATGGCCACCTCGTAAAGGAACATTAAGAACTTGATTTGGAATTCAAGTCTCTAGGTTAATCCAACCTCGACCGTCGATAAACCTTAAGCATGCACACACATTCCTATACGCTGATTTATATCCAGTTCATATATTATTACTTAAAAGTTAATGATGAGTTTCATCAAAATGCTGGCACAAATTATCGTCTTTACATAGTATTTAGTAAATAATATGAGTAAAAACCTTATCGATAAATCCCGATTTGTGTATCAAAGTCATAATTTTAAATAAATTCGTTCGTATCGTGTCATTATTACATTTAAACTTACAAAAAATGTATTTAATATTTGGTTACGTTACAGATAGATAATTGGTGGTAAAAAAGAAATAATTTCAAATGTACCATCACTTAGTCCGCACACAGAAGTAAAGATTGATCTTGAAAAAAAATGAAAAATAAAAAATAGTGTAATTTAATTATTGGTTTGTTTATCTTTCGGCGGCGATCAAAGTAAAATCAATAATAACTTTAAAGAATTAAATAAAATTTAAAAAATTAACGAAAACTTTCCTTAAAGCTGAACAAATTAATGAAATTTAGATCAGTTATAATTTTCGGTACTCTTTTTTTTTTCACTGTTTATTCCATTCAAACGAGTTCGGTTATTAAAAATTTTGATTTCTATGTGAATATTGATCATTAGTTCGATCAAAATTTAGATCCTCAAAATAATTGAGTGAGAAACTTATTATAAATTTTAAACCAACAATAACTTAAAGATTTATTAATTAAATGGATAAAATTAATAATAATAATAATAATAATGAAGTTAATATTCTTATTTTCTCTTCTCAGCCGTCATGGAAATGCAATTTATTTCAGTTAAGTTATTTATCTGAAATATCATTACTTCACATGAAAAATTAGCTTGGATTTTCATGGAGAAAATACATGAACGGAAAATTAAATGTAGTGAAACGTACTATATAGTGTATAGTATATATGAATGTTGCTATCATTCCCATGTCTTATATGTGTAATGAGACGGAATAGACTGATAGTGGAATGGATGGTGTCATCGTTCCATCATCATCACATCATGAAGTTCCTGTCACAGTGAAAATAAATCATATAAGAAAATTGAAATCAATGATATGACAATAATTTTTATATTATTATATCAAATATGATAACTTTATAATTT
>JANSTX010055070.1:0-10490 GCA_027564355.1 Penthetria funebris | reverse complement strand
AAACTAGAACTTACAATGAACTTCAATATAAAATGTTGCATTAGCAGGTGGCGGAACTCCATTATCAGCTAAACAATGATAAGCTCCCATATGAACACGATTTATTTTTGTTATATTTAATGTATGTCCAGGCATTGATGTTGCTAAATTAAATTGTTATTTGATTTTATTTGATTTCTTTAAAGTCAATTTTAAATTTATACTGTCTTTGTACATAGTCATATAATAAAAAATTGTAAGTTGAACGTATTCAATTCGAATAGCAGGAACTATACAACAATTTCAACAAAATGTTGAAATTTCAAAAAACGATAAATTTAAGTTAATAATGTCATATTGAAAACTACATATTGAACATTTACAACATTCATTGGATACAATGCATATACATTGTTTTACCCCATTGTCCATTAAAGATATTAAAGCGATTGAAGCAGTAGTCATCATTCCGTCCAATCAAATTTTTAAAATTTACAACCACCAAATCAAACCCAACTTAAATAGTAAGTGCTGACATTGGATTTGACTTCAATTTACGCACTAACATCAATATCACAAACATCGGTATTTGTAGGTATGTAATTCAAACTGCCAAAACAAATGGTATGGTATTGATCAGAATATGATGACGAATATAGGTTTCGGCAACATGCTAGATTTGGTATCTGGAATGTTGAAAGTATACTTTTTATCAAAGAAGCTATATTATCAGCAGAAAAAGTATTTAACGGATACAGTGCTACATCAAGTGTTGATACAGTTCTTTTTTCTAAATCACTTATTATACCACATACAACAAATTAGTGTTGTCGTTTAATTTCTAAGTAAATATACAAAACAAATTCTCATTTATAGGTGTAAGATATGAATATAATTATTTGGGTACAAGAATCATCGAGGACGATGTCTTGATGGGATTTAGAAACAGATATTTTTATTAGTGTTAGCGATGCTTGTGCAATGATTTGTTCGAAAAGCTTTAATTCGGAATCTACAATGATATGGATGTAATACACCTTTTCTACAACTTTAGAAATATGTTAGAACTATTTTGTAACTAATATATTACACCATTACAATCACCTTATTTAGTGATTCAATTTAATTCATTTTCGAATTTATTAATGGCATAAATAACTTTCGAAACTATTGGACACAAATATGTTAATCAATGTATCAGCACATCTGATTATTAATATACCTATTATAATTATTATTAACTCCACTGTACTGCCAATTAATTGAATTACATCAAGAAGACAACAGAATTTTTATGATGATAAGTACAGTCTTATGGAATAATATAGGCATATATCTTATGAGCACTTAGTTGAAATGGGAACAATTAATTCTTATCCAAAGAAGACATTAAATTATACTGGGATTAGAATGATTACGTTCACATGCTATAAAGTCGATATAAATAGGCTGAGAATGATGAATTATGAAATGTTGATCAAAATACATTATATATTAATTAAGGATATTGTTATATAATCATTTGCACCAATAATTATATTACACCACGATTTTATCTTATACATATACTTATCTGCACCACGCCATCTATTACCAATATTCAATGAAAATGAAATAACGAAAATAATGAATAACAATGAAAACCCTACAATTGACATTTGTGGAAACAATTACTGAGAAAATACCAGAATGTTCTCGATACAGATTACTTTACTATATAAGCGATGGCATTGCAGCTGATAAATTATTATTAAGTAAAGCTTCGATTAAGAAGGTAGACTACGAGAAAATAAGATTCACAGAAATTTGTAAAGTATGTTGTATTGAATAAATTAAGTTTGAATTAAATTGCAAGTGATATTTTTATTATACTACGTGATCAGACATAGCCATTTCGTTACCCGCTCGGCAAGAGTTATTTATAAGGAAGAGTCATTAATTAAATAGAACATCTACCTTAACAGTTTTTTTATAACAATATGCAGATTTGTTTTCATAAATTATAAAATTAGTTCAAATTATTTTCCCACACCATCTATCCAAATCCAGTCATATTTTATAAAAAGTATATAAATTTTAATTTACCATGCCATGCACCAACTGATATAGTTTTACCATCTTCTCTACGCCATTCAACATTAGGTTTAGGCATTCCTATTTTTAAAATAGAACATTTTACAAAATATTGTTCTTACTACATATATTATAATTTCGTACCTGTTGCTGCACATCGTAGACGAAGATTATGTCCTTCATGTATAATAATTGGACGTAATATTTCAGCATCTAAATAAATTAAAAATGTTGAAAATTAGACAAAAATCTAATAAAATTGTAATCTACAACTGGGGAGAATGGGATTATTTGTAGGACATTGTACGTTTGGGTAATATGTTTTTTAAATTAATGTCAACTATAATTGGATGTTTTGCAGTATTTTTAAGTATTATAATAATTTAAAATTCATCGAAATATTAAAATTGATCATAATAAGATAGGGTATTTATGAGACAAATTTAAGTAAAATTACCACTTGTCCCGATAAGCAATGATATCATTATCAATATATATTATTAAATACAGGGTTTTATGATATCTCTGTAAACAATGAATTCGATCAGAATTAATAGAAAAAAGTCACTTGTAAGTCCCCAATAGTGTAAATTAACGTGGAGTTCAGCTAAAAATGAATTATTTTATATTTTTATATTTAAATAATATTCACAATTTTCATTATTATCACAAAAAAAATCAGGAATTTTATGAACATATTTTATATTAATAAACCAATTTTTATTACAAGATATCATAATTGATAGCAATCAAATGCAGACTTGTATAATCGTATCGTCAAATTGATTTTCATATGATTTGATATCCCTATGGCCTATAGTCTATAGTTGGTTAGATAGTTAAATGTAGGAGAATTTAATTGAGAAATATACCTTTTCGATTAATTTATTTTCCTTTTACACAGAACAATAGCCTAACATTCCTTTCAGAAATGCTCATAGCATTGTTATTAAGGATTGTCTATCAATATAAATTATGAAATAAAATAATAATTTTTACTTACTTCGTATTATTGATGGAGGTATGAGTAGATCATTTGAGAATGTTCCATTAATTTTTACTTTCCATGCATTTATACCTGGAATTCCAGGTGTACCGTTAATTCCGGGACGTCCAGTTCTACCCCTCGGTCCAGTCATACCTGTATTTAAAGTGCAAATGAAAAGTACAATTTATTTAGATAATAATATCAATTGCTATGTAACCATTATATGTATCTCTATATACCACAATCGTAATAAATATTATACTAAATATCAGTGCATAGTAGATATCTATAAAGAACGGTTTTGGCATATGTTTATGTTATTCAATTGAACCGGAGAAATGCATAAACCAAAGTTTCACTAAGTTACAAAATTAGGTAGGTATCAGAATGTAACTAATGGCGGTAATTCATCATTCCCATCACAGGCATTGGAATAACGCAGTTGAACCGTGAAGTTATATGGAAAAAATAAATTCATTTTTATTGAAAGCAAAGTACAATTTTACAAAAATATGTATTAAACCGGTAGTCCGAAAGTTGAGCTGATACTTTCAAAAACAAGAAAATATTTTTGGTGAGATCTCATATAAATATTGTTAACAGCAAGAAAAACGAAATATTGACGTCAAAAATGATCGCATTAAAAATGGATGTTTATTTCATTTCTCAAGAAAATGATTATATCTAAATGAATGTGGGGCGAAGGTTTACCTGAATGCAATCAGGATTTTGTTTAACATTGTAAACCAAATTCTTATCATCGTCAGAGCGTTTTTGATATATATCGGAATAATTATATTGTAACCCAGTCTCGTTCATCTGAAATAAGTTTATTACGTGTTTAATTCAACAATTAACGAATTCATAAAATCTGGTCGATCTGTTGCTCTCTAGAGGTTGAGATTTTCTGAGACACTAATTTTGTCTAAAAATTTAAAAACCTGTCTGACTAATATTTAGTCAATTCTATCAATACCTGCAGCACGATAGATTCAACGATTGCTAATATGTCTGTATTCACCTCTAGATCTTCTAGCGCCGGTGATTAGTGAAAAGGCTTTTCAAGGATACTAATTTTTTCCATTTGATATGACGATATTGATATTCGTATCATTAATGGTCTTCTAAATTGTTGTAACAAAGGATCTTTATTTTTCTATCAAGTCAACTGGAATGTTTTAAGATCAGTGCAATTGAGTGTAACGAGCGGTATGTCGTCGAGATGTGGTTTAAACTTTAATGTATTTGTAAATATAAAATCAACATATTTTATTCTATTGATATTTTGTAGTCTATGGTCATTTATGAAAAACTGCAAGGCTTGGTTATGTAATTATGTGTTGATAAATCGAGACTGGAAGAAAAAGATGGTAAGTCAGCAATACAGGTCATAAAAAAGATAGCAACAGATGCGGAAACCTGTATAACGACAGCAGAGATAGTGTGAAGATACTTTTACCAAATGGCTATTAAGAATGTGAATATAATATTTGAGTTTGGAAATTAGTCCTCAGGTCCAAACTATGTCTAGAGCAGTAGCGATTGTTAATTCACGGTTGTAAATCGGTAACGTGGTTATATCTATTATAGTTATGATCACGTGACCAGTGGAGTATCCCTTTCTGAAACCCATTTGTGAGTCGGGAATTTAGTCATCTTACTAGTGAAGAATATTTAAAATCATTTTGATATTAGTGACTTGGGTGTGTAGTTGGTGATGTGATGAGTGTAGAATTTTTTCGGCTTAATTATACGAATAACGGCTGCTACTTTCCGCGATTGAGGAATATAAGAGTTGTTAAAGATCTGATTAAACACAACACATTGAAATATGTATAATATCAAAGAACAATATGTATAATTATATTGTCCTTTGATATATTATACCTCTATTTTTAGGCACTGGTAACAAAGTTTCAAAGGAATATTGTAATGTTAACATGATCAGATAACTTCCTAGCAAACCTCCCATGTATAATTTTTAATCGTTACAGATTAAAATCAGTTATATGATAGTAACATTCACTAATTTAAGCGAATATTCTAGGTAATAGATATCAACTATTTTGCAATTCCCTATAATGACCAATGGTATTATTACTAGAGCTTTGTCTAGCGTGGTTTAGTTGAATGTAATATTTCAGTAAGTTAAAGTTCCTGTAGCCGGTCAGGATGTTCATTCTTATAGTCAGCCATAAACGTTCTGACGTTAAATGCTTGGGTGAAGAAATTGCAACCAAATATATCGATACATTGTGATTGTAAGAAATTAAGTGTATTTTTAGCATCTGTAGGGTTGTGTAACTTTGGGACTGGTAATTGTTTGTTTTGATAGCATCTGCATAAGATAGGTTTGAATTAATAAAGTTATATGTGGATTTTAGTTGAAAAACGAAGATTGGTTAATGAACATCGCCATTAACCAATCTTCGTTTTTCATTTAATTTAGATTCTAGTTCTTTGTATAGCAACCGTTGTAGTTGGCCGTGTGATCGCCATTACAGTTAAAGCATTTCGGTCGTATTGTGCTTTTTTATTAAATGAGCTTATGTGCATTTAACGCATCTGTATTTCGTGTTGCAGTTGGATGCAACAGGGCCATAACGTTGGCAGCGTTTACATTGGAGAATATTAGTTGGTCTTTGGCGTTCTATTGCAATTTTTTGTGTTAAGAAGGCATTTGTTTGTCATAAATGTTTTATCATTGGTATCACTTGAAAGTCTAATGACACATAGATTTAGATTTTTATGGACAGGTGTTATTAATCTTTGAGCATCTATAACAACTGTAAACAACTATAACAACTATAAACAACTATAAAAACTACACTTTCTAATTTACCAAGAGTTTCATTGGAATAGTGCAGGTCAAGACCTCGTATGACAAGGTTTGTCGTGGTATATAAGTAAAATATTGGATAGAGTTCGTTTATAGGTGTTAGGTGATGGTCTCATGTTCAGCGATGTTAGTTCTTGGAACTGAGCCTACCATCAATCACTAGTTAGATATCTTTCAGCGAAACAGCGGATATATATATATATATATTGGAAGTGGCTTGATCTTATTTTGTTAAAGTTTTAAGGAGGTTTGTTAGGAGAAGCGGAAGTGGAAGGGTGTGTGTTTGTATTATTAATATAATGTAGCTATTGTTGAAGTTATCACTTACTCGGTACCTTTTTCAGTCGCAACTATGATGAGTCGGTGTTAGCTGAATCGCTAGATTCTTCAGTGTCATGGGAATCGAATTGATTATTTAGAGTAATTTTGGGATGGGATGTGATTCTATATGTTTTACGAGTTGTCTTTTTAGGACAACTAACATCATTGTGTGAATTGATTAGAGATCGATGCGCTCTAAGAACATTAATTAGAAATTGTGGCCTAAAATATTACTTTAACCTTAATAAATTATGATTATAATGATTATAAATTATTTATATTATAATTTTTTTTTGAATAAACCTATTCGGTATCCCAGTACTAAAAACGAATTATTGAGCTTTGCTAATCACACTTATTTATTGTGGAATTTATATAAAATAATACATGTTTTGAAATCCTTGGTCATTAATGTGTTAATAAATGATATGTAATGTAACCAAACCTCATTCAACAAACCAAGTTATTACACTTATTTTATGCACTAGCTCCTACTTACACTGATTATATTGGAATGCAAACCAACTCGATCCTGATTAAATCCTATAATGAAAGATTTACTAAATATTGCCCTAAATAGGAATTGAACCTCGATCTCCATTATGACAGTAGGTCAACATCCTTCACTATCACGCCGCTAATTATAATAAGTGGAATTACTGTAATTATATTTAATTGTAGTACAAATAGTTCAAAAACTACAGCTGACAACAGTATTCTAGATCTTAATTACGGACCGCTCTGAATTAAATCTCCAAAAAACTATTCTTAAAGACTTTAAAGTCTGATTTCAATTAATTTTTTATTATTATCCACATAATATAAAATTTGCTTAATCGTTTTTATAAATTATAATCTATATTTTTCATATTTTTCATATTGAAGAATTATTTTCTAGTGCAATTTATATGTTTCAGACATATCAAACGAGGATAAAAACCAAAAAAAAGAAAGTTTCAACATGACTTCCATAAGCAATTTTCTTTTCAAAGAGAATTCCTTAAAAATTATTTTACAATATTTAATTTTTATGTAATTAAGGCTAGAGTTATGGGAATAAAATAAATGAAAAAAAAACAATGTATACAGAAAACCTTCTCAATGAAAAAATATCATAAATTAATCAAAAAATAATTATTATTTTAAGAAATGAATTTAAAAATATATATGCAAATGCTTTAATAAATAATCTCTAATTTTAATTAAAATAAATAAATATAAGATGGAAATATCATCTGATACAAAGTAACTCTACGGACTGAAACTTTTAACATAAACACTCATCTGAATTTCAAATAATATGAATTTAATGAACACTTTTGGATAAAAAGTTTCACACAGCTAAGATGTACTGTATTTATATATATCTTTTATTCTATTAGGGCATCGTGTACCAACAGATTAACGCTATAGTGTGATGGATGATGTTGCCTACTTAAACGTATAAGTTACTCAACCTATATTTATGGCGTATGAAAATGAAAATTAGGGCGCAGTGTCACAGTTTCCATCAATTGTGATGAATAATGACGATATTAACGATAATAACATGAGTTGTGAAAAACCATTCCCACATGGATTCAACATGATAGAGCCACAGCTCAATCTGTAAGGAACACCATATTAATCGATTTTTACGCTGACTGTTTCCTTTATGGGTATGTGAAAGATACAGGTAATTACAAAAATAATATATGTAATGTTATCGAGACCATAACATCTGAATTCTTTTGGAAAGATTACAAATATTCGATGAACAAAATGACCTTCAAACTAAAAATATTCTTCATTAATATATTATATTTAAAAAAACAAAAATAATGAGTATCGTTAAGTTATAAAGAATTTGAAACCAAAACGTTAATTTTGCGCCACCTTTGGTGTTCATTGGTTGTAAACATAATTCGGTAAAGTGGTGTCTAAATTCACAGATAGTTTGTTATAAATCTGACATATATTATAATCGTGTGTTTGCTAAAATTACCACTTCAAAATTGCACTCGAAGCCAAAGTTGCTAATAAGTGAAATATTGGTAAACACCGTCAAAAAGGTGAGTACGTTTGAAAGTGTTCCGCAAAAAGTCTTAGATCATTTTCCAAATATAATACCTAAAACTCAAGATCTGCTCATTACAGGATTTATGGCATCGCTGGTGGTAAAATATAATATAGTCAAAATAGAAGCTACTGGCAAAAGTCACTGTTGAAATAAATTGTCTACTAAACTAAAATGTCTTAAAACTGGTTAAATTCACCGCATTGGCTACACCTTTAGTGGTAGTAACAAGATCTAATGAAAAAATTAGTCTTTCTGTAGATTGTAAAGTCAAATTGAATAAATGTCTAGAAACGGAACATTATCCCCAACCAAACATCGATGTTATATTTGGCGTCGATGTCAAATTGTCGAATATTTTGTGTACTTTGTTTAACATTTGCGTATCAACTATTAGCAGTTAGTCCTGATTCACAGTCATTGTTAACGGTGAATACGCATCTAGATTTTTTTTTATAGACGAGGTTAACATTTGTATATATAGTGCACCTTCAATATGTCAGTCCGTCATGTATCTGGTGTTATGTTCATTGTCCAATGTGTATTACTATTTGGATGACATCATTATACGCAGTCTTGACGATTTTGATTGTAAAAAGAATTTGTTTGAACTGTTACAACGTCTGAGTCAATAAAATAGCAAAGTTAATTTACAGAAGTCAAAGTACGTGATGGCAGAAATCAAATATATGGATCATGTTTTCGTGAAATACATCTTAATCCAGACAAAGTCAAAGCTATAGTCGAAGTAACTGCGTCAAATAATGTGTCACAATTGTAATCATACCTCGGTCAATTACTATGATATTTTTGTACCTAATTTGTCATGTGTACTGCATGAATTATATAAAATGCTTCGAAAAAATACAAAATTCGAGTGGTTTAAGAGTTGTCAAGAGTGTTGTGAAGAGGTTACATAACTATTTATACGGTCAGTAATTCACTATAGTCACACACCATCAAAGTCTTCATAAAAATTTTAATTCAAAAAAGTTAATCCGCAGCTGCAAGATTGCAAATATTGTCTATAAACTTGTCAATGTACGATTACAAAATAACGTTCAAAAGTGGTACTAAAATGGTTTGTCGCACCTCCCATTAAACAAAGATATAAAAATTAAGTCTGTCAAAGTCAACATAATTAACTTGTCTAATGACATTCCTATAAGTCAAAGCAGATATTCAAGAAAATGCGGCCCTGGATGAAATTCTAAGTCAAGTATACGAATACGTTCAAACTGGTTGGCCAAATTCAGTATCATAATTCTACAATCATAGTTTAAGTACAGAAGATGGTTGTATATATTAAGCTAATAGAATTGTCGTCCCAAAAGTGTTAAGAACCACAGTATTATAAAAATTGCACGAGAGTCTAAATGTATAGCATTCATGTGTGCAGACACAGTCACTCATGACATGAAAGAAATAATTTTGTTAAAGTGGCCTAGTAAAATTTATCCATTTGAAAGAGTACATTCAGATTTTTTCAAATTTGGCGGTAAAGAAGTATTAATCATCATATTAAGTGTCACAAACAAATATGGAATAGCCCAAGTTATGTCATCAATAAAGTTGCAAAACGTATTAGAGAAATTAAATAATTTCTTTATAGTTCCTACCGAAATGGTCACAGACAACGATCTCAAATATGATATAAATTTATGTCATTCACCACCATATCATCCTTCATCTACTGATTAGGCCGAACAATGTGTCAGAACTTGTAAAAATTTATTATATAAATTTTATATAGTTCAAAGCAGCTAAGTTTCCAGAAAAAATGTGATAAATGTATGGGTCACTTTAAAAGTACTCTTTTTACAGTAACAAAAAAAAAACACCGAATGAAATTATTTTTGCATATAAACCGATCTGATGAATTGCATGTTGAATTCTGAAAGTAATAATACAAATTTGAATTATAATTTAGGTGTATCCACAAACAAAAAGGATACTTATGGAAATAAGTATAAAGTGGGTGATAATATAATGTTACTTAAACCATTGCAGGTCATATATTAAAACTTTGAAATACTTTGCAAAGAGAAGTCAAAACAATACCTTGGTATGTCAAAGTGTTCTTTATATATTGGAAAAGAAACTTGGTGGTGGAATACCGAGGTACAGAAAAATATCGCAAAAAAGAAAACATCATATAAAACTTGGCAAAGAACTCGCTTCAGCGACGATTTAGAAATGTACAAAATAGCAAAACGAGAAGCACGAAGGGCGGT
>JANSTX010055069.1:0-10491 GCA_027564355.1 Penthetria funebris | reverse complement strand
AATAAACATCTGTAAATTTAATTTATATTTCGCAGTGATTTGCTTTTTCTCCAGGTGTTGTTATGAATAGTTTTCAATTGCCTTGGAATTTTTTTTTTTTACTTAACATGGTTTTGAATATATTTATATTTGTATATATACTCGTACAAATAAGTATTTCTCTCGAATTTTATATTAATATAATGATTACTGAATTTCAAGTATCATATTTAAAGATTATAATTCTTAAGGGTGGAAATGTGGAAATGGAATTGGAAATATACATTAGACAAGTTGATTGTAAAAACCAAGTATTCACTCATTAATAAATTATATTAGATATGATTAAGTTTAATATTGTGAAAGTTGAAAACACATATTACTTATTTTAGTTCATAGTAAAATACGAGTAAACCTTGAAACAGTGAAACAATTTGTTTTTATCAGAATTATGTAACATTGATTTAGGATCAAATTTAAAAGTTGAAAATTTATTATTATGGATAAACATTTTATAAACAAATTTGGTAGCTTACTATATATGATCGTAATTGTGTCATTGCCATTAAATATTGTTTGTCTATTGAAGATGGTTATAAATATACACATGGTATGACTCAATGTAAATCAATGAAAAAAAATCTAGCATTTACGTTTTTATTAGGATTAAATTAAGTTATGCAGCTCTTTAATATCAGTAGTTTTAAGTATATATATATCAACAATAAATTTTTAACAACAAAACATAAACAAATACCGATTATATTAATATTATTACATATTAAGATATTTTCACATATTAAATATCTGGTATTAAGTCAGACATTATAAGTATTATTCTTAAATTTCCTAATTTTTTTTTATTATTATAAAATACTACTTCAGACCTACGAATTATAAAGTTGTAAACAATAAAAAAAAAATATATACATAATGAAATATTTTACTTATATGTCTAATATAGAATTGAAAATAATTTTGATTAATTGCTAATCAATTAAAGATTTATTATAAACAAATTAATAAACTACCATAAAAGAAGGTATCATTGAATTCAAAGAAATTGAATAATTACGTGGGTTATAATATGAATTTAATTAACATCACACTAAAAATGTGTGTGCTTTTTTTTTTTTGTTTTACATCAGATAAATTGTTACATCGACCTTTAATAATTTATTATGTTTGATGTGATCTAGAAAGTACATGTTGTTCTTTATAATAAACTGTGTGAACATTATAATTAGGAGCGTTAAAAATTATAGGATGATGTGATGTGCTAAATATTTAATATGATGAATATATAAAAATGTTTGTAGGATTCAATCACCAGTTTCTTAGTTTATAGTTTAAATTCACAATTTAATGTTATGTAAATTCTGATTTAATAATTTATTTCTAATTAATAACCACGCAGAATGTTAAAATTAATTTCAAATTAAATGATTGTATATTGAATATTGTTAATTTATCAAAGTTAGTTTAACTAGCATTAGTTGAAATTTGATTATTTTAAGTCGCCAACACTTTATAGATTATGTTGGTCAACATTTTACTGATAATTTTTCACATTTAACAGATATACAAATAGTCTATATTTATTCTGACATAAAAACATAAATCTTGAGTGCTGTCGTTAGATATATGTAAGACTATATTATTTACAAGTACTGACCATCATAACACATTGAGCAACAGCAATATTTTGAAGTAATTAGAAATAAGATTCGCAAATATACTTTAAAATTAAAACCTCATATTATATATCGGCAAAGTGCTACACTCACACATATCGGCTAGTGCTACACTCGCTTGATGCAATCTTTGTGTAAACATTCACATTTAATTAAATATAATAGACATTTTTCTAAAAAAGAATTTTATAATGATATACATACGTCAAATTAAATGCTAAAATTAAAATACTCGGGATTAGAAATATTTAAAATTCTTCTTCACAATTATATGTTGTGAAAGAATTTCAAACCTGATTTAATACGAGTCATTAATTCATAGAGCTTGCTAAACATATTATATAAATAATCACATCGAGCTCTCTTTATAAGATCAGAATTTCAGGCAGGCAGATGCGCCAATTAAAATGATCCATACACTATTTACTGAATTCCATTGTGGTCGTACAAGCACAATATTAATACCATCACCAGGTTACCCAAGAGAAGTGACAACTGAAGAAATGATCGTCAAAAGTCATGATATAGTGTTAAATGATCGGATATTGAAATTGTATAAGATAGATAATATGTTAAATATTCGAACATGAAAAACTATCACAGTTGCCACAATCGATCAAAATTCAATTGCGTTTGCACTTCTCAACATTGTTTAGATATGTTTACACCACTCTCACATAATTGTTTCTAGTGGTTACAATGTGGGTATAATTATAAGAATTAATTACGAATTAAGGAAAATCTTTTCTAATGATTTCAGTGCCGCCTAATTCTCAGAAAGTATGTCAATTCTTATACGTATGAAGACGTCATATAAAAACAATATATACAAAATATATTGATGACAGAAACATTATTTGAAAATATGCTCGCATCCAACTATTAATGAAATTATTATTATTATAATATAAATTTTTATTTTTAAAGGTCACTGACTCACAAAACGTATCAACCCCAAATGGTACACATCTATCACAAAGAAAGCAATTAGAAATATTACAAGCTAGAACATCATCGGGTTCATTGCAAGTTGTAAAGGCACATACAGTTCAATCATCATCGTCTAGATGGTCATCGACTGCATTACAAAATGGAAAAACCAATGACAATACTGGAATGCAGCAATCTATACAGCACCTACTATCTCCTAGTTTGCAATTGAATAATTTAATGGTACATAACTTTACTAAAAATACGCATACATCACAAAAATTTATATATAAACATACATATACATTTATTATGCATCTATTTTATTGTTTGAATAAAATTTCCATTTTTTTTATTTATTTAATTAAGCGAGTATAAATGTGTATATAATATTAAAATAAAATTAAAATCATACAGAATTCTGTGCACAGCCCACACAGCAGCGGTAAGACATTATTATCATCATTTCAACACAAGCGAATTGCTGATGAAGAACATCTACTAAAACCTGGTCATATGTTAAATTTGCCCACAACAGAAAATCAATATGTGGGTGGCAATAATTCAAGTGAAAGAGAAACTTTAAATAATTCACAGAGGTAGGTTTTTAGAATTAAATTATTAACAATATTATTATTTATTTATGGGAATATGAGAAAAATATAGGATTTTGAATTCAGTATAAATGTTTTATTATAAAGTCGTCAGATAAATCTTTAAAGCCAATGACATACAAAATATTTACACAAAATTATTGTAATTTATTTTAAATAAATTATAGACAAAAAAAAAAAATAAAAATAATAGTCATTCTGATCCTTGAATTTACTAAAAATTTATTTGCAATTAAATTATGAGTTTATTGCTAAAAGGTTTGTGTCAGTTATACGTGTATAATTATTAATAATTGTAATATATTAACAAATGAAATTACTATGCGATTTTATGTTATTATAGATTATTACGTGAAAAAAGTAATTCAACAGAAGACCTAATATCTGATCAACAAAATTTCTATGATGATGATGAATTATCGGATTGGAGACGCGTGAGTAAAATTCGAAGATCACTTCAATTTCCAAAGGTAACATCACCGAAATTTAAAGAGAAAATAACTGTACAACCAGAATATTCTGTTAGTGTATCGAAAATTAAACAAGAATTAGAGAACGGTCGCCGATTAAATACGGCTATGAGAAATAATAATTTGGATATGGCTGCATTAGATAGTATTTTAAATGGTCATCAAAATGATGGTGAAAAAAATTTAAGTTGTAAGTGACAAGTGATAATATATTTTAAAATTATTAATAATAATTCATGAAGTTATATTTTTTTAATGTTTTATTTTACTTATTATATTATTACAGTACCTAATGATCAAATGAAACAAACTAAACGATCAACGCTACTTACTGTAGAATCACTTAAAGAAGTTAGAAATAAATTAAAGCGACTAAGCGATGAATCCCTATATAAAGATGACATCTTACTTCCAAATGATATTGCTGAGGATAGAACTTTAACAGATAGGGTAAATATTTAATTTTTATGTATAGTTATTTTAAATAATTCATCTTCATTATCTTAATTGATATTTCTTATGGTAAACAAAAATCTTGTTCATATTATTATTTATATTATTCAATCATTTAATCCCATTCAAATTTAATAAAAAAAATATTGGAATAAACACAATAAAAATTGTATGTAATTTTCTATGTTTTAATTTTTTTTTTATTTTTTTAATCGCAGGATAATAATTTTCTAGCATCTACTAAATTAATTAATGATAATTATTTGAATAAAAAAAACTATGAAATAAATCAAGACTCAACAAAAACCATTTTACGTGTTCCAATAATAAATGATAAACATTCGAGTGAATCGACAAAAGTTTGGATACCTAGAATTTTTAATGGCATCAGAGATGACCATAATAATATTGAATTTAATCCATTACGTAAGGATGATTCAAAAACATTAATACATTTGAATGGACTGTCACAAGATGATAGTGGACTTAAATTGAAACGTGTTGAATTTTGTAAAACTGAAGTACATTTTGCTGCAGAATCAGGTCGTGTAAATATTGTTGAAACTGATGAGAAACCACCATCAACAAATAATTTTCGACGACGTAGACGAAGCACAAGTAGTATAACAAATTCATATTTAGAAGCAATACATTCTAATAATAGTAATAATAATATTAATAACAATACAAATAATAAAGTAATTCATTTTGGCGATGATAAACAAATGGAAGCAAACAATTTTAATAATAAATCAAATTTATCCAATGAAGAATTTTCTATAAATGAAAATAATAATGGTTTTGAAAATAATCAATTAAAATTATTGGACAATAATCCGGTAACCGTAACAATTCCAATAACAACAGAATTAAATAAGATTGATAATAATACATATCAATCTTATAATAATATTGATTTGATAAAAGATGAATATCTTACTAATGAAATATCATTACGTGGTATTTTAAAAAATAAGATAATTAAACCAAAACCATATCATCTTGGTGAAAATAGGGAATTTTTGTGGGGTGTTAAATTAAAACCAATTGATAAGTTTGAAAGTAATTTTCGAGATAATCCAACGATGGTGTATGGTAAGTTTTGATATTAAGTGCGAAAAATTGTTGAGCGAATGATTTAGATCAAAAATATTAAATATTATTTCACATTTAAGGTGATCGTAACGATACAGATGAAAATTTAAGTAAAACCGAAACATCTCAGTCAAAAGTATCTGGTTTTTCAACAAAAGTTCATCTTAACTCAAATGATAATTTATCAAATTGGACTTTAACAGGTAAGACGGCATAAATATGTTTTTTGATAAAAAATGCATATTTTTTGGGATGTTATTACAACGCTTTTCTTAACTATATATTATGCATTAATTGATACAATATGTTTCTGCTATTCTATTCTCAAGTGCTATCTTAAACGTTCCATATATCGATTCAAAAAAAAAAAAATCTACCACAAACAAAGCAACCAGAATTGAATAAGGATATTCAACCTTTAAATTGGATACTAATGCATGTGATGGTTGAATGATAAGAATGAGCCTCATCTCGTGGAATCACAAAGACTGATATGATGATGATGATGATGAATATGCTATTCTTAAACTAGACTTTATATATACATATATAGGGATGATTCTGCTTATATCTCCAGTTTTTGATTGTCATATTACAAACAAGTATCTATTAAACACGTATATAATATAAATACTCATAGGTTAATGTAATACTAAGATATTTCAGTTTTCGTCAATAAATTAAATACAATGTCAATAGCACTTATTCGTATAAATTTAACTATAGTAAATACTAATTATTTTTGCATTTTAATTATCAATAGTACAGTTATGTTTTCAAATAATAAATACATGAAACGAAAACCTTGCTATATTTATATATTATATACTGCTTTTCAGATAATCATCCTGCACTTCAAAATAAACCATTAACACTTCGGTTAGGTCAAATTAATAAAAATAATATTAATACAATTAATAATATTGATGCATATAATAATGAAAATGATGAAGATATGATAGATCTTTCAAATGAAAATTTAACAACAATATCATCAAAAACAAAAGATGATAATCAATTAAAATCAACATCTTTAATACGTAAAACACTTCAGTCAGCCAAACAATTTGATGAAGCAATGAAGAGTTTAGAATTGCTCAGAACATCATCACCAAAACAGAATGGAATAAACAATGAAATAACATCAAATGTTGGACTTGGTAGTGCTTTTCAGATAATATCAAATATAAATTCTAATGGAAAATCGAAGGTAATTTCAACGGATACTAATCAATGTACCACTATTAAACAACAAAGCAATGAAGAAGATTTATGTAATGAAATGAATAAAATTAATATCAGTGATTTTAAATTGCCATTAAGTTTTTCAAGTACTACATTAAATAATAGTGAAAGTATTAACAATAATAATTTTATTAATACAATGCATAATAAATTTTATGAAAAAATCGATGTAGAAGAGAGAAAATTTATGAAAAATGAAAAACCAATAGCTGCTCCAAGATTCAAAAAGAATCTGCCATTAAACCAACCTATTCCTCAACAGCGAAAAATTTATGATTCAAGCGTTGTTATTATTAAAAATAATAATGATGAGGATAATAATAATAATAATAATAATAATAATAATAATAATAATAATAATAATATAAGCAATAATCGCAATCTAAATAATAATAATAATTATAATAATTCAAAAAGTTCAATCATTAGTAGTAACAATAGTAGTTTAGATGATGAAGTTAAATCAATTTTCAATGAGTTTGAAGAAAATGGTAACGAATTTTTGGGTAGTTGGAGTCGAGTTAAAGCGAAGAAAAATATGATTAAACAAATTAAACAGGATGAATATAATAAACAACATAAATTGGGTATGTGTAATTAATTAATTTGTTGTAGTCACCTCAATAGATTGTTATATCGCATGAAAAATTCTGTAGTCACATTGCAATGACTCAAAAATTTGCAATCTTGCTTTGACTTCCGTTTAAATTTAAAAAAAGTATTTCTTTCCATTAATTTAAACAATATTTAATTTCAGGTGAGACAACAACAATAACTGCATCAACAACAGCAATTGCATCAACAACAGCAACAACCACATCAACAACAACAATACGACCAATTAACATCTCGACGACAACGACATATATTACGACAAATACGAATAATAATGATTCTAAAGAAGCTATAAAATTAACAAGTGGAATACGTCCATTAAGACAACATGAACTTTGCTATTTTGGTGATAATATAGCAAATAATAATAATAATAACAATAATAATACTAATTATAAACATACTACAATACCAATAACAAAAACAAAAATTTATCCAGAAATTGAGAATTCATCAGATGATATGATGATACCTATACAGTCTAAGAGTCAGATAAATTTCTTAACTGGCGTAAGAAAGCTGTCAAATGATAAGCCTGACTTATTAAGACATCCTAATATTAAACAATCATCCGATTATGTTAATTTAGAATCCGTTGATAATATAGATAGTGCAAAAGAAATTATATATGAAAATTTAAAATTGCCACAACACAATTATTTAAATGGGTTAGATGCATATGAGGAACATAAGAAAAATGAAGTTAATTTATTAAATAGAGATGTTGAACTGAAGAAATATGATAAGGATAAAAGGAATCAGGTGAGTCACACAAAGTTACAGAAATTTATAAAAATATTCAATTTACCCATAATTAATAAAAAGGAATGTTATATCATAGATCTTATAGTATTTATTGTGTTTTATAATTTACTTTTGTTATACCCTAACTTGCAAAAATAATTAATGTTGTTTGGAGGTAATCGATGTGAAAATATTTAAATAAATTATACTTTCGCCCGTACGATATGTTACAATACATTTATTGCACAGTTTATCGATCGAAATATAAATAATAAAATATTCGCAATGATGGTATAAATGAAATTAATTTATTACAATAAATAGTATTTTATTTATTTAATATGATTGAATAATTTATTTTAAATTACTTATATAGGTTACGAGAAAATCACCAAATGACGTAACTGCATCATCGACAAATAAACGTAGAACAACATCAATTTCAACACGATCGGATAATAAAGAAAAAGGTGAAGAACGCATAAAATCAAATAAAAAAATTATTCATACATATCCGAGATATTATGATGATAGTTTACAGACAAAATCTAAATCGAAAACATCATCTAGATCATTTTCGGAAAAGGATTCACTGTATCGTAAATCAAGATCAACTTCTAGTACAACTAATAATAGAGAACCTAAACAAATTGAAGAAATAATTATTTATCCTATTAGAAATAATATGAGAAAAAGTAATAATGATCGAATAATATCGAAAACAAGTGGTAGTGGTGGTATTGGTGGTGATGGTAACAAAAGTAATTCAAAATTTTATACCAATTCATCAGACAGATCAAAAACTGATGATTCATCTCGACACAGACGAAATGAAAAATCGAAAAGGTAAGGACATATATTTGAGAAAAAGAAATCTAGCAATGACTATTTTGTGTGAAGACATTTCTTCTATTTCTAATGTGAAGAAAATTCTTCTATTTTGTATTCGTTACTCGAAGTGTTACTAATTAAAAGTGCCGTTTTTTTGTGGTCGCATTGTGAATATTTTTAAGTTAAAAATACATTAAATATTAAATTTCATGAAAAACATCGTAGTGTGAGCCTGTTTAATTCGTCGATATTCCCGATGTTAACACCATTGTTTGGAAAATGAACCGTATGACGTCCATTCAAGTGTGACGAGTATGCTGTCCCTTATTGCGAAGAAATGAATTGTAGAATGTGATTTTGTTACGAATTCCTGGAACATAAGAAAACACTACATTTTTGAGTTCGCTATACTTATGTGCATATATTTCAATGCAATTGAACTGAATGATCGTTGGACTCGTTGACGTGTTTTGTTTTTTTTTTTTCAAACTTTTCGAACTATTTCTGATGATATTGCGAATACTATAAAGTAATTTGATAGCGCTGAAATTAACTGGTCGGCAGTAAATAATTGTAAATAATATTCTTGTTTGATTATAGAACTTTTCATAGTTTGCATTAAGTAAGGAAGAAAGTTACAAATTATATGCATGTGATGAAATAAATAATATTTTTTTTTTTTTTAAATATTTAGCACATCATCATCAAGTACACCATCAAAACATAGAAGTCAAGCACAAAGAAGTAGTGGTGGGGACTATCATCATAAAACTTCTAATGACCTATCATCTACAAACTCAAAAAGTAATTAAAAATCTATTTTTTTTTAAATTTTACATACATTCTGTTAAGCTTTTGCATTATATATATGTTAATAATAATAATAATGTACATTGCTATATACGTGTTTTGCATATTATGTGTATATATAATTAAGGTATATGTTTTTTTATAAAATTAATTAATTTTTTAACATTATTGGTTGCCTAGGATTTTATCAATCATGAATTGTGATTAACATAATTATAATAAAGGAATATAGGATTTTTTTTTTTCATTGAAATATGAAGAAAAAAATATATACGGGAAACAAAAATAAAAATGGGAAAACATTACATACGTGTAATAGGTGGGATTATATATACATACATACTAGTATAGGGATAAGGGCAAACTTTTAATTTTTAAGATAAACATTTAAAAGATAGATAAAACTGAATAAATAAGTTAAAATTCTGTCGATAGATCAAAAATATATGAAAATAACTTCTAAATAATTGATAATATTTTCAATATAATGATATTACGACAGGATATTAATTTTGCATCAGGTGGTTTCAGTATATTATACATTACAATAATATTCACATGTGATATTTTATTTGCTTATTCATGAAAATCAATAATTAATGGTTGTTGGGAATGAGGAATATTATAAAAATATACGAGAGTTTATATATACTAAAGAAGTATTACAGAAAATTTAATTCAAATGAAAGGAAAGTTGTTTAAAAAGTCTTATTATTTTTTTTTTTTTAATAACAAACATAAATTAATAACTATATGAAGAGGGTAATTTTGTAACATAAAAATGCTATTAAAATATATAAAGTTTGCTTTGAGTGCCGTGATAAAAATAGAAATTATCCGTGAATGTTTATGATGCTGCTGTAACATGTCTCGATAAAACTTATGATAATAAATGGAAATATTAAAGCATATTTTGATTGAATTTTCTTAATTTTTTTTTTTTTTTTTTTTTTTTATAACTCCATGAAATTTTTACAATCTATCTTAAAAAACAAAAGACATTAAGTAAAT
>JANSTX010055068.1:0-10492 GCA_027564355.1 Penthetria funebris | reverse complement strand
ACACCAGTTGTCATCTTCTTGGCAAGGAAGAAGAAGATGACAACTGGTGTGGTATCAATCACGCCAGTTGTCACACATACTCATTTATAATTCCCATGTGTGATCACTTATCCAATCCTTCAAATGTTAATTTTTGATGAAACTATGAATATATTTAGCAGTTTTTGTAAATGTGTTAATTTTTTTTTGAACATTCACTAATATGCTGTAGAATATAATGAGATGATATACTGGAATGGTTCTGAAATGTTGTCCTTATAAGTTTCTATATGACAACATGAATACTATAAGCTTTGTATAGATTTTTCGTTTATGTCATAAATATTTATGCAAACATTTAGCTAAATTAATTTCATCTATAAACCCGAACAGTGTAAATTTGTGATACTAAACGAATCAAATTTCATATTCAATTTTATTTCGCAATAAAATAAATTAATTCACTCTGCATATCAAATATATAAAAAATAGTCCAAAATAAATTACAATTATTTAACTATTGTACACCGGATCCTTCAATTTAGTCAATTTGTATCGACATCTATATTAGAGTTATTACCATTCATCTCGTGTTGTTTAAATTCAATTGAATTTGTAAACCACTCCATGTAAATAAATTTAAAATTAGGGAGTCTCGCTTTTATTCCAGATGATATAATTTAATGTAACGTAATGTTATTCATTTTATGTTACCATAATATACGGATATATATTTATATACTCATCCATGTTTTAATATAAGTATAGTACGAGTATAATATGTATAGCATTCTACCTACATTTGCAATGTTTTAAAATTTTAAATTTCTACAATGAAACATGAATTGATTGAGTTGAGAAGACAATGCGACAGATTTCTAAGTACCTTTTTTTTTGTATATATATATTATGTATATTTATTAGTACCATAGTCATAGCAGCCCAACATATCCAGCATAGTATGCCTCCAATATAAGAGTTAGAATGAATCCATACGTGAATTCGAAGTATAAAAAGAAATGTACGAAAAAAATAAATTCAATTGAATTTTATTAGTGAAATCAATGCGTATATCACTTTACCATTAAAGCTGCATATAATTTTCAGTATTTAATTATTTGAATGTAGTTAAAATAAATTTTATTTTTAATTTTAAAGATAGGGTTAATATAATATTACGTGACAGAATGGAATATGGAACAAAGATTGAATAACGCGTGGAAGGAGGAAATTTATCCGGTTGTTTTTATAAATTACATATCATAAAGTGTGTAACATACGAGTATATACAGACTTGCATTAAATATAAATATTTTTAATGGCCAGTGATTGAGAGGAACTCATAGTTTATCATCACATGTCCGAATTATAATATATAGACATATTTAAATAACAATGAAATTACATCAATTGTTTAATATTATAAATTTGATGATTTTATGGGAAATTTAAATTCATTACATCAACATAATATCGCATGCCGTGTACTCGTATGCATATATGAATATCATTTCAATAATAATATAACTTTTGAATTATGAATATTAAAATTGCCTAAAATACAATAGAAAAACTAGCAACTAAATATAATTGAGTTTAATTTATTGTATTAGACATTATAAGATTTGTCGTGTATATAATTTTTGTTAGAATATCATAGAAACTAAATTTTTTTATCAAGGAATGTATCAAACTATTGCATTTGCCAAAAGTAGTAAGAAAGGAATTCAAAACTACCGAATAAAAAAACGATGGTAAACATCACTAATCTCTTGAATATTTCACATTAAATGAAAGACAGCACATTATACATTTAAACAGTGTGACTAAATTGTAAATAATAAAAAAGTACATAAATACTGACTTGGGAATCTAAATTGGAAAATTGGACAAACAATTACACAAAGTTTGTTTGTGTTTTAATTTATGCCTAAAATGTCTAAAAAATAATTCTACATTGCAGTTGCATAATTGATTATTTTTGCATCCAATTTCCATAATATAATAATTGTATGAGTTTACATATAACGAATATCAATTATAAACTTAAGATGCACTTTTTTTCGATATTCCTAGTTTTTTGATAAATAGTATTCTATAATTGAATTTTTAGAAATTAAATATACTTTATTACTAATCAAAGGCAAATAGATAATAAAGATAAAATTGGCGATGTATGAGCTGGTACATTATCCTCATATGAAAAAGCATTTTTTCTGTGCTAAATGTGACCGTTTTCTCTTAATTTTTAAACGGTCTAACAATGACTACTTTCTAAATAGTAGATGAATATTACACCACATGTACATGTCAGAAAACAATCGTTTTTGTTTCTTTTGGTACGCTTCCATCAGGTCCTATCCAATGCTTGGCCTATTCTTTTTTTCCTATTTGATAGTGATGAATCCATGCTTCACAACGAAATTCAGTGAACCATTTGTAAATCGAACGGATCCCGAATAGCATTTCTCTTGTTGTTTTAATGATGGATTTTTTACTTTAAAAAAATGTTTAATACTTGCAAAATTACATTAAAATAAATAAAATAAAAATTGTTTGTTTTGATTGGTTGTCATTAACAAAAATAATTTTGCATGTGACCTTTAAAAGAATGTTCGATGTAAAAAAATAATATCAGATTTTAATGATTAGATATGCACTCTTTTAGATTCTTTTAGATTCTTGTTCAGTGTTTCCTAATGTAGTGTAGTGGTTAAGGCGATTTGATTCCCGGTAGTATATCTATATTATATGTTGAAGGCTGTGTGTGCAACATTACATCATTAAAATTATCCCAGAACTATGAATAATAATTATGCAACGTTAGATAAATTTGTTATAAAGGAACAACAAAACTTTAGATTTTTCGAAAACGAGAATTTGTGCCGAATTCTCCCATTAAATCATTACCTTTAATATTTAATATATGTTTGTTAACTAGATAATAATTCAAAATGTAATAACCCCATCAATAAATTTCAAATATTATTATAATATTATAACATGGTTTATTGATTTATCCCCTTAAAAACATTTCCTAATCCAATTATAATACATTTTTTATACAAGTGTATTATACTTAACACACAAATAATTTCAGTAAATGGAATCCAATTTATACATTTCGATACTTTCTATAGATTATTTATGTAATATATACATAATATATTTCCACAACAGAAATAATCAAACTCAATTTGAAAATGTAAATCACTGAAAATGGCTAAGAATTCAATCGCGTCAATTTCTTCATATATACAAATATACATATTGTAATATCTTCAAGTGCAAAAAATAAAAGGAACAAAAAAAAAACCCCAGATAGAGGATAAGGAAAAAAATACGATCAGAAAGTACTATGCCAATGTGCTATTGAAATCAGATCGGTATAATTAGATGGATTTTAAAACGCTTTAGGGTGATTTTGAGTTGAATTTTAATCAAAAGTTAAATATTGAAATTTTTAAAGCTTGCCCCAGGGATTTTCAAAGTAAAAGAAAAATTCAATTTAAATTTATCAAATATTTCTACTTATTCGGTTATATGTTTAATCTTTATTTTGTGGATTGGTTTATGCTATTTTTTTTTTTTTTTACAAACGTGAATTAATTATCAACATGTAAAATACGATACGAGTGTATATACAAGTATGACTATACTTGTACAAGTAGTATATATATTAAGGACGAAATGATGGATTCCTTAAAATCAATTACCAAAAAAAAAATGTTTTTTTCTTTTAAAAGGATGTCTGTCAAGAACTGACATTATGAACTTGTGACCGTACTTTGCTCGCGTAAAAATAATTATTACCATACATCATTTTGATCAACTCTTTAATGATAATAAGAAATACAATATAAAATCAACAAAAGAAATTTATAATAAAAGTCGAGTGCGTGTAATAACACGTGTATATGTAACCTAATCCAAACTATTGTTTAAAAACCACAACAATTACTCCCTTTAATAGAACCTTTAACAATAAAATATTGTACATACCGCATACAACAATATAACTGTCTACAAGAAAAAACGAAAAAAAAAAAAAATAAAATAAAGGAAAAACATATTTTTAATTCTAACATCAAATAAAAATCACTAGCCATATAGAAAGGGTTCTCTCGTACACATAAGTTCTTTACATATGAAAAAAAAACCTTCAATAGATACCTAAAACTAAAATCTATTGTTTATTTTCATTTATTGTCTATATGATTTGCCAAAAACCATATTACATTATGCTTAACAACCCTTCAGGTAATTACTTCACCCTTCAACTCATATCATCATCCATATATACACACATACAAGAGATTCTACAAATTGAAATAATAATAATAAATAAATGTACATGTGCATTTATTTATTCATCCACCTACAATGTGCACATAAGATTTCCATAGAGCTTGAGCACAATTTCTTTCTCCCTATCCATACAAGTATATATGCGGTACGAGTATTTTGTGCACATCTAACTGCAACCGAAATAGGTAGATATGTTCAAGTTTTTTCATTGCTGAATATGAGATTTTTTTTTTTGGATGGCGTATAATTGTATGGTTAAACCACACGTCTCTATTGTTGCATTGTTCCATTGCAAACAACAAAATAAATTCGTTATTATTACATTGCAAAAGTCCACCATTATAGAGGAAGGATATAGTAAAATCTTATAATGCAGATGTTTCCTATAGTAAAATAAAAAAGCAAAACTTATATATATACGAGTTTAAATATTAGTAATCAGCTTTTTAAAATAAAGAACATGCTCATCGATAGATTCTTAAATTAAATCCTTTAATATGAGATCAGTTACTCCAAAGAAATTTGTAAACCATATTCAGGAACAAAATAAGACAATTGTTCCAAATGACATATCTGAAGATCTTTGAAAATAATCGAGCGATATTTCCATTGGTAAACAAATTTAATAAATAATATCTTAAAAGGATGTCGGGATTGCTGAAATACTTGAAACTAAAGTTAACTGTCACCTTCTATGACTAAAAAAAGAATAATGCAGTTAAATTAAGTATATAGAGTTAGGGTTCCAGGATTTTTTAAGTGAAAGAAAACAAAAATGCCACCAAAAGTAGTGGGAATCGTGTATACAAAACAGTAATTTATTTAAAAGTGGCGCATACATTTCAGAATATTGGTCTCTTTAGATGGAAGCAATTGAAGAATTTACAAAAAATTAACATGAGAATTATGAAATGATAAACCGGAGAAAAATTGAAGAATAGCATAAAAATAATATAATTGTATTCGAGGCAGTTTAAAAGTAGTTCTCATACAAAAAAAAAAATCACTCAAATTAGATTTGCTCAGAATATGGTATAAGGTAAGGATGAAGGAATATAATATCATACATATTCCTATACTCAAATCGAATGGAGAAACCAATTAATCATTAGGGTACTCGTAAAATATACGATTAAAATAATTGATAGAGTTTCAAAGTGATATTTGTTGACATGGTAAAAAGTATGTAATCGACTAACAAGACAGCTGAGTATTTATTTACGAAATAAATGTTTTTTTCGAGAAAAAAAAATTTTGTTAAAGGATACAAATATTTTATTCCCATTCCATTGTTCAGGAAATCGAAAATAGACTTTCTAAACAAAATACCAATAATCAGATGTTAGAAGTCGCTCTCTGTAACCGCACGTTAGAATATTAGACAACTTCAAGATTCTTTACTATATTTGTAACTATTTCTAGTGATATGGGTAGATATTTACATCACACGCGCTAAGTGGAATCGCCGTCCAATTTATCAAATACTAGTAAATATTGAATGGGATAAAATGTATGAAGAATGATAAATGAATTTAATGCAATTTATGAAAAATGCTGTGAAGTTAAAAATTAATTCAGTATGGTTCAATTAAAAATTGTAAATAGAAACAAAAGGTGTGTTGGGGAGTAGAATCATTTACTAGATTAATATTAATATCAACCAACACAACTATAAATTAAGATCTTCGAATGGAAAATGTAGAAATAACAATAGTGTCATCTAAATAATTCAGAATAGAGAGCCACATTATCAGTGCGATATTTTTCATCTGGTCAATAACATATATCCTCTATCCCAATCACATATCAGAAACCTCCATAAATTGAGATCCAATTATCACCACTAGAAAATGAAGATGGTTTTATTAACCTAAATATTGGTCGACCACTTCATTCGTCACATCAACTATAGTTAAATAGAAAACAGTGAATGAGCTTATGATTTTATTATTTTAAATTATACGGAAATTAATCTGATGGCGGTCAAGTTAGATGTATGGTAAGACAAAAATCAGTATGTGTAGTATGTATAGGAAAGCCGAGATAGAAGGATACTAATTGCAGTGCATCATACCAATATCAATAACACTTTACCGAAATGTTAATCTCTTCAACAATATCATTGTTGGATCAATCGTAGCATCAATGTTACTGGCATTTAGAGTTGTTTTATAGAATTGTCGCATATCTTAATTGTTAAAGATAATATTAACTTATGAATATATAATAGTCCTCTGTATGATCTATAGATGTTCATTAATTACTTCATGAGAATATTTGAAAGTGTAGCTCAATTCGTAATTAGAATGTTACTAGTACGCATATATCATAGGATTTAGTCTAGAAACTTTAGATTCTGTATTAATATTCAGTCGCATTTCCCAAAATTCCAGCAACATGATAAATTCTTCAATTGCTCAACGATAACGATGATCTTAATTCCAACAGAAGGATGAAGAAACTAATGAATGATTATTTACAAATAGGAAATAGTCTTATCGTATGTATACTATATCAAATGATCGACAAACATCATAGTTATTCAATTCATCTTTATTTCTACGCGGGGTATTACCGGAAATTCAAATGCGTTATTAAAGTTATATCCTCGATCGTTGACTATGAGTGAATTAGAAATGGTCAAGTTAAAAGGCTTGGCATACCAAAGTTCTACGCGAGAAAATGTTCGCGTTGTGTTAAAATTAACCCTACTTTACGGCCACACCGACACGCGAACGAATGTAAAATATTTTGGTTTTACTTTATTTTGTGATTAGAATTTATTTCGCGGTTAAAATTTATTTAGTGTTTGTTATTTATTTTGTGGTTATAATTTAAAATTATATAAAAAAAAAACAAAAAGTTTTATTATATGCGTCTGTATATTTATGTTTTTGTGGTTATGTTGATGACCAAAATTAAATGCGTGTACCATACAACGTGAATACACTCTAGTACAATTTTCAAAATTTTTGATAATAGTTTATAATTTTTGACCTAACAACGCGAATTCAGAGTTTTTGATGACTTTTCTTTTTATTTCTTTAGTCTTTTGTAAATTAAAATCGAAGTGCTGCATAGTAGGATTATATTAATTGCAAAATTAATATATTCAGAGTAGTATTAACTTTACAAGATCCGGGTAAAAATTTGAATAGTACGCTAATGCGATTCCAGTGTGGCAAGCCCTTAATTATAACCCAAATTTGGTTATATTTAAATATAATTTTTAGTTGGTACAGTTTTGTACTATGCATGAGTATGTACGTTCACTAAATAACCTAAAAATGATTGTATAAAAATTAAAAAATTGTTATTTATAAAATATTTAATCGTAAATATTGTAATTACACGTATATTCCCTAGTTTTGTACTAAGCTATTTAAATTAAAAATGTATATTTTAATACATTTATAGATGAAATAGAAACTGTAAAATATCAACCATTCATATTATATTAAAAATGCATATACGAGTATATTTTAGCTCATTTTCTTATATTTTGAATATATTATAAGAATGCAAAAATGCATATAATAATAATATAATAAGATAAATAAATAAATTATTGCACCTTTTTGTCGTATGCAAATATTTATCGAGCAGCTTACAAAAATGTAATACAAGATTTTTAATTTCTGTCGTTTTCTTTTTTTACTTTGTCGTAAGTTCTCGAAAACAGAAAATATTTTATTTAAAAACTTGTTTGTTAAATAAAAATTATGTCTTTAATCACACTAATCCATTATAAGTTTTAAAAAATATAGTTTTGTTTCTTTTTTTAAAAAATATTACTATATATATGTAAGCAAATATATAGACAGATAGACATGTACAGACAGGTGGTGGAGGTGGGTTTTAAATTATACATAAACGTTTTTATTTTTTTAAAATAATGAAATAATATTATAAGCTTAAATCAGAGAAAATAAAGTACAATTTAGTATTACGTAAGATATCAGCAAATGTGACAGAATTTCGTTACGCAATTTGATATGATAAATGTCAGTATACATACGCAGAGGTCAATGGATAAAAAAAAACATTAACGTTTATATGTTACCTTTATATTATGCCAATTCAAATAAAGTATTTAAAAAAAAAACAATTATCGTACAATTTGGCTCTGCCAACTTGAAAGCTAATCGAAAATCTACGATAAAAGGATTAAGTAGTGAACTTTGTGACGAATGGAGTGACCGACTATCAATGAGGTTACTTAACCAATGTTTACCTCTACGCGGTGTCAACGGTAACTTGATCACACGGAATATGTCAGTAATGACGTGTGATGACGGCTAAAAAGATGGTGTTATAATGACATTGTTGTCGACTTGTTAAAAAAACAATGTTTTTTATAATAATAATTTCAGCACAATATAAAGAGTTTTATAAAATATTATAATGCCAGTAAATTAGATGTTTCGGTGATCATATTATCGTAAGCATCTGTGGTGGCTTTTTTTTCAGTAAATTCATTTTACCAAAAAAAATTTCAATTCAAAATAAAAGAGTTTTGAAATAATATTTTAAAAACAAATATTAGCTATATTAGACATAAACAAATTTTCGATTTTTTAAATATTTTTGTTCGCATAATTTTTGCAAGAATGAAAAACTTTAAAAGATCACGATCACAATAGTTAAATTTTCTGTCAATTTAATAAACGTTACAATAATGTACGAGCAATAATTTAATTATTGTACATTTTAGTACAGTTTCGCATATGAACCACAAGAGTTATATTAAATCAATTTATATTGATCGTAACTATATCTGTAGAAACTGATAATTAACATAATATGATCTTAGATAATTTTAAGAATTTGTTATGGAATTTTTTATGTCTTATTATAATATTCAGATCATGTAATATAATTTACATATTATATATACTATATACATATAATTTGTATTATATTATAAATTACATTCAATGCAATCTGTAAGTACAAGTATCTTATGTATGGCTTAATTCGTTCAAATATTATACAATATTTAAATTAAAATATTATGGAATATAAATTTGAAATACATAGAATTTAAATACAATGTAAATGATAAAAATATTGCTTCATAATTTATAATATAATCATTAATTTTTTTTCTAATAATAATTTATAATAAAAATATTATTTCAAGATAATTACTTAAATATTTTAAATATAACGCTTCTGATATAAATATTTAGACTTTTTTTTGAACAATGATATATGACAGTTATTGACAGAATGGATGGAAAAGTGTGCTAAACACATCGACAAAATATGTTTTATAATTAATAACCACAGATGAACGTTTATTTAAAAACAAACAAAATTCTTATATTCAAAATTTAGTACAATATTTACCGGCTATGGTAAAAATTCATTTAATTTTACTATCAATTTTTGGAAAGTTTCTCAAATTTATGATGACCGATAATAATACATTTCTAATTAATTATATGTTTCATGAAAGAAAATAATGTCGAAATTATTGCTCACTAAAACTTCAAAACCTTTGGTTTTCCTTATATCCTGTTAATTATGATATATTATTTATTCACTTTTAAGTTGTTATATATACAACATTAAAATAGTCTTCATAATGCCTTTTTGAGAATCATCATTTTGCAAATAATTTCAGCAAATTATATTGCACTTTTAATAATGTTTAGCTAGAGTGAACATAGTGCAATAAAAGCAAAGAAAGAACAAAAAAAAAAAAAATAACAGAAAAAATGGTGGGTAAAAAAGGTAATTATAAACAAAACGAAATTTTTGCATTTATTTTTGTTTCGTAAGTTTAAAGATGAACGCTTCAACAATTTTTCGTTTTGAAACGCTTACTACTTTGCATTTTACCAATTATATTTATTGTAGGTAACAACAAAGATAAAATATTGCAAGTGTAAAAAGTTACAGGGCAAACAGAATATATAACATAAAATATATATAAATATACGTATATAGAAAATTGGTATAGAGGAAACTAATTACATTTTGCGGGCATGGAAATGAATGAAAGATGGTTTGAGAGAGGTTTTATAACATTTTATGAGGTGGGGTCTTAATATATGCATCATGCAGATCACACATTTTAATGCAACAATCGCAATTCATTATTGTTACACTATATATAATTTATACATATTCGCAATATTGTGAACCCCATTGGTACATTTACATTGTTATATCAATTTAATGCATTCATAACTTTGTT
>JANSTX010055066.1:0-26809 GCA_027564355.1 Penthetria funebris | reverse complement strand
AATACATCTCAATATTTACTAGCAACTTATTCAACCACTTCTAAAACTCTAGATACTTCCAATAATTATAAGGACAGTGATTTATTTACCATTTTTATTGTTATCAAAATCTTTTATAAAGGCTATGAATTTAGAAAATATCCATAAGAAATGTGAGTACGAATAGAATCAAGTCAATAAAATTGAAGACTTTATGTATGATCCTTTAGACATTTTGCGACAGTGCCAATATTTAAAAAAGGGCGCGAGTAAGGACCATAAATAGTTTGAGAAATGTGGTTGTATGACGGTGAACATTTTATGTTTTATTGATTCTTATTGCCATATATAATTTTTCATGTTGGCAAATAAAAAAGGATTTCATATATACGATTTATATATATTTATATATATATATAAATTTATATTTATCTACATCTATTTTTTATTTGCCTTATGTATATAAGATCAGGAATGTGATGGCAATGGCATTTATAGATGGTCATAAAAATCAAACTATTGAGGTCTGCAATAAAGTATTTATCCATTGGAACTTTACGTATATCACGATTTATTTGATTCTTATTTGAAGTATTGGACATTTTCGTGTTCAAGATTATAGTCTTGTGTTTTATTTAGTAAATTGATTTTTAGCATTATTTTTTGTTCTTTTTTTTTTGCCTTTTTAATACACCAATTAAAATGTTATTTCTGTACTTTCTTTAATGAGATTTATTTGAAGTAGTATATATTGATGTATTAATAGCGCGGTGAATAAGGTGATGGATTACCATATCTCCTATGGTCAATCTCTAATTCATCATCATCTCGACCTTCACTCTGCATAGGAGCATATGGCGTCATTATTCACGAGTTATTTTGAGCAATACTCTCACTTCGATCCATCCCCTATCTCCTGCCACTAGACTCTTTAATGACCGTTTTTCGTTGTTCTTTCGGCTCTTCTATTACGTTGAGAATTATACCACGAATTTTTCAATATGGCCGACAGTGTGTATTTTCTGCAGCTGATAAACCGGTTCAGTGTCTCCTGATTTCTCAGTCTTCACAAATTATCACTTCATATTGTATTATGATGATATCACATTTTACCAATAAAAGTTATTTCAACATCAGGAATTATAATATATATGACACAAAACACCTAGATGGTACAGCACATGGTGGAACAGCGATCATCATAAAAACAACATAAAACACCATGAAATTCAAAAATATGATACAGAACACATCCAGGCTACAAGCATTGTGATAGAGGATTGGACTGGTCCAATCACAATATCAGCTCTATACAAACACAATATCACTAAAATGCAATGTTCAGAGTACTACAATACTTTGGGTAAAAGATTTATTGACGGGGCGACTACAATGCAAAACATACGCATTGAGAGTTTGGAACCATCACGTAGAAGGGACGACAGTTACTGCAGACAATGCAGGAAAAAAGACTTGGATATATCTGAACAGGTAAACCAACCTACTGGCCAACGGATCGCAAAGAAATACCGGATCTAATAGATGCGTCACCAAGGGTATAAATAATAATCACATAAATGTGGAATCATGTCTGGATCTGTCATCGGATCATACGCCGATAATATTAAATGCATCTACTGGTGTAATCAACAAAGAAAGAGGGCATGGACTTCATTCTAAGCGCACCAACTGGAATAAATTCGTTGAAGTATTTGATAATAATATAGCATTAAATATATAATACCATTGAGAGACGAAATGGACATAGCTAATGCAATTGAAATGTTTAATATGGTAACTACAACTGCAACAAAACAATCAACACCAACACAAAATATTGCAGAAAACCCTGAGGTTTGTTCATCTACGGTAAAAGAAATAAGAAAGCTGAAAAAAACATAGCAAAGAACAAGGCTGTTAAGGAAATTAAATCGTTATTAAATAGCGTCAAAAATGAGGAGATTCAAGAATATCTCACAAAATTAACACCAACGGAAGCAACGGATTATTCCTTGTGGAAGGCAACAAATAAAATAAAGCGGCCGCAACGTCACATTCCACCGATCTCATAATGAATAATGGCGAATGGGCAACAACTATTGAAGAAAAAGCTTCAACATTTGAAAAATATCTACAAACAACGTTTTTACCAATTGGCTCAGAAAATGGCGAATAATGCGAATCAAAATCGGTGCACGTCACATTTACAACAAAAAAGGGAACATGTCCCCCGGTTGTCTTAAATAATAAGACGCTTCCACAAGCAAAATCGGCAAAATATTTAGGTCTACATATTGATCGTAGACTCACATGGCATAAACATATATTCAATAACTTAACTTCTTAATTATTTGGCCTTATTGACAATAAGGCCAAACAATTAAGAACAAAATTCAGTAAAATGTACTGGCTGATGGAACGCTCTTCACAACTCTCAATTGAAAGTAAACTGATATTATATAAAGCAATATTATTGTCTATATGGACATACGGTATTGAGTTGAGGGGAACTACCCGCAACTCGAACATAGACATAATAGAAAGGTTTCAGGCCAAGATGCTAAGGGTAATTATAAACGCACCATGGTATGTAAGAAATGCTTCAATCAGAAGAGACATGAACATTCGTTCTATAAAAGAGGTAATTACAATATCGAGCAAAAAATATAATCAAAGACTTAAACAACACACTGATCAACTAACGAGGGGACTTATGAAGTATAGTATAAATATATTTCCGATTAAAGTTTCATTTTTGTATGACAAGATAATATGGACGAAATGTACTTGCACTTGGAATTAATTAATATATGCACTATAATTGTGCATTTGTGATTTTGTGCAATATTGCACACAAGACTTGTGTTAAATATTAGATTTTCACTAATAGATTGTTAATAAATCTCTATTGTTTCAATTTAAAAAATCCTTTATTACATATCAAATTTGTACAATTAAGATCAAATTAGAATTTTTCATATACAGCGCATCGAACCCAGATTACATATCATAAATAAATGCTGACCTGATGGCTCATGAAGATTTAATGACATGTATACATACTGTGGGAAAGTTGAAGATTAACTAGGGCTAATACTGAGGAAAAAAATTACTAAAATCAGTATTTAGTGAACCGCGGGGGACTAGCCGAAGAGCGTCCTACCAATATGGGAGACGCGATTGAAATATCGATAATTGAAATAGTGTCATGAATCTCTAATACGTTGCCATTCCGTTAATGACATCTATGTTAATTGAAATAAATTTACGGTAGTAAAATTTTTGGACCAGTAAGTGTAGTATTGGATAAGTTTAAAGGGTATAGGTACATAATGGTGATTGATAACGCAGATTTATTGTTTGAACACAGATTGTAAATAGATAATTACAAAGAATTAAAGTGAAAAAAACATAAGGCAATAAAGAAAGCGGTGATTTAGACTCAAGTAGACCTCCTATAAGAGATTTGTTATGGGTACCGGATTTGAATTGGTGATCGTGTATAATGAATAAAGATAATAGTATTAAAATTAATTGTTAAATACAATCAGGATTTGATTCAATGTTTTTTATTTATATATATTTGAGTACAACACTATATAGAATACTTGTGTTAGTTGTCGACTTTAAGCACATATTCGACAATGATATATTGTTGACAATACTAGATAGTTATGTAATAATGTCTAAACTGATGAACTATATCGTGATTCACAATGTATATGTGGAATTTTGCATCAACTAAATGTTGGAAATATTTATGACGTACATTTAGGTGTAAAATGTAATGTATTTTAAGACCACTTTTGTTCTGTACGGTGTTATGATGAATGTCAACACTAAATCACATGGTGAAATACAGGAATTGATTCTCTAAATAGAATATTAACCATTTCGAGATATTTATAGAATTGTCTTTCTTGGAGTCTCAAACCAGAAATTTGTATCGTAACTGCGTTCAGAATATTACAAAACATTGGTTATAGCAGCTTCGAAAACAAACATGTGATACTATGGAGCGTTAAAAAGACATATATGAGTAGATTTACCTCATTTTTATAATTCCATAGACCTCTAAAAGCAAAGCTTATGTACTTTTTATGTCCTTAATACACTTATTTTACTTTTATTGTTGTTTGTATTTTATTTTATTTTTTTGTAATGTTTCATCCTGAAAGATATAACATAAAGAATTGTCCAAGCAATGCGTTTTATTTGAGATTTATTTATGCATTACCACAAAACAAAAGTTCAAATATACAATGGAAATGAATATTAACGATATTGTACCATGTTATGGGGAATCATGGACTGCACACACTATATTTAGTTTGTCGGACATGTAAATGCAAAAGTGTATTGTTCAACTTGTTTATCATTACGGTGGAGTGACTTCAGATCAAATAAAATAAATTGGGGACATCCAGAGACTGGTGAACAAACGTTGCGTTTATACATTAACATTTATATAATACGAGCATTGTTATATATTGCTTCTCTGTTGTACATAAGATAACCGTATCAAATTTAGTTATGGAGTATTAATTCTCATAAATCCTTAGGGTTATAAGGTTGATGTGAAAGGAAAAATTCACATCCGGTTACAGTAATAGCAAGAACATATAAAAAATATTTCAACTGAAATGTGCTGTACACAGAGTTCAAATTAATGCACCATTCTGGGCAATTAAATTATGTAAGTATACAATTTAAATTCAAATTCAAAATTTTTGTTATTTTATTATTATCGTCATCATTTTAGCCTTTTCACCATAATTAACATATCCTGTGATAATGTTTTCCGGTGGTAACGCAACGATATTACTCGGCCAGTCCATTCACCGTTATATAATACTTATTATGAACAAACTTACAATTTGGGTTTCAACTACTGGAAAAAATGATTAGACCATGGTTGGGTACCTATTGAGAAATTTACATCAATACCACCAATTGCACGTGAAACTCCAACAGATGACTTTGGGAATGTTAAAATCATGCTTAAACCAACGAAACGAATGTATATGGCATAATAATTTAAGGAACAGAAACTCGACGTTCTTCGAGATTCAGTGAAAGGGTAGCGCGGAGAAAGATGTATAATCTACTGGTAAAACTATATAGTAGCGGAGTTGGTTTATTGCTGATCAATAAAATAAAGCAGTTTTTGTCCAATATCTGAATGAATAATATATTTACATGAAGATTAGAGCTATGGTTAACAAGTAAGCCTGAGGATTGTTGTTTCATAGAAGTAATGAAGATTGGTTCACCCATCTATGACATGTTGCCTTGAAGTCGATGACAAGGCAAATAGACGCGGTATAGAGGTACCCATATTTGAGACGCTTTTTGACTGTAGACGGTGGTACTGAAATTATATGATAATATACGAATAGAATGAAATTAAATCAGCTATATGTTAAGACGCCTAGTCAATAATATCGCAAGATATGCATTGCAGCGGAATGGGTAACAGTAGGCCTGATCGACCAAAAATAAAAAAAAAAAGATGGAAAACGGTTATTAAAAAAGCTGATAACTGCGTTACATTTAGACTAAAATTAAGGTTTTGGCAATGCATGTAGTTTATTAATTTCCTATGTTACCGTACATACTAAAGATTAAGATGATGATGATGATGATGATGATGATGAGTCTATAATGGCAAACACTCAAGGTTGTTTGAAATCTGGTGTTTCACAAATATCATATCAAGTCTGCTAATAATAGTATTAAACAACACCTGGAGAAGTGCTTAATTAAACATCGAAATCATGATGATAATATAAATTTGTAATCCTGATTTCAATATAATGAATATTTGGTGAAAAATTAGATAATTGTATTTGATATTAAATGTGTACTCGCATATGGTCAAAGTTACATATATTATGTTTTGTCAAGTCTTATTCTGAGTTTCAACAAATCTACAATTTATAATATTTTTTTTATTTATTTTTATTTTGAAAATGGTTTTTCTTTATGCTTGCATTAGCCATATTTAAGATGCTACATAGTGAAGCCAATGTAAAAGGCCACTTTAAAGAAATATACAGTCCCTATACCTCAAACCAATCTTGAAATTTTATTGTATAACATGAAGGTACATTGTGGTAACTACAAAACGGTATATAGAACAAGTGGTACTTGAAAAACCAATACTACACGTGAATAGACTTAACATACATAGTATAACGTATATAATAGTATGTATTATTATAGTCCTTACATATAAAAGGAAACCCTTTTGATATTCTTTGGTCGTAAACTGAAATAATGAATATTTACCATAAGTGGCATATAGATTTTATCAATTCCTGAGATTACTCTATGTTATATTTTTGATTCATTGTTTCTTACCACACAGTCACAAAGGTGTACACACAAGCCTTATATATATATAAAAATATACATATAAAAATAAGCCAAATTTTATAAACAATGATTTTAGATTATGTGAATATCCTTTAACTCAGTTAAATATGCACACCACGTATACTTTAGATTTGAGATGAAAAGCAAAAAAAAATCTGTCAATTGCCCTCTAGGGATGAAAAAAAATCTTATGCTTCCTTTCATATTCACATTTTTACGATCCAGGCTTTACACTCCAAGTAACAATATATGGTTCTTAGAGATTCCGCATATTTAATAGAAAGATTTTTGTTGTTTTTATTATGTCAAAAAGTCCATAATATATAAACGTATATCAAGTATAAAAATGAAATATAAAATAGGTTTCTTCACTAAAGTTATATATTCTTTACAAAACTTCATACTTCTTATATTGACATAGAAAATTAAATCTTACTCAGACGTCCGTAAGTTCCATTTCATGTAAAAAAATCAACACTGCTTATAAAATGACAAGCAAGGAAATTAAAAAGGATCGACAAAATATAAATAATGTGTTCTTAAAATTATCCGCTGAAAATAGAGCTACCACAAACAAGCTTTTATATCCACAACAGACAAGTATTTGGTGTTTAACCTGCTTAACCTCTAGATTTCATATAATAAGATTGAAAATTACCTGGAAAGATCTGCAGGTTCGTTCGTTGAACCAAATGGGCTGAAAATGAAATGACTAAGTAGAACTACCATCTGTCCACTAAATTACTATATAAACAGTCTTTTGTTATTAGTAACATCGAAATGTCTTACTGATCGAGATAAGATGGTAAGACATATTCTTGAATTGAAAATTTGAAACTCCCTAAAAAACACATTAAACGGTAGACGAGACACGTTTTTAACTGCGATGACAATTTCATTTGAAAAGCGACTTAATACTCGTAGTACGATATTTTTAAAAACTTAGAACTTATATTTTTATCAATAAAACTGCTGAAATAACTCAGTCAACTGTGTAACTACTAAATAACTAACTGTACTAAATGTAACTGAAATGATATTTGCAGTGACATAAAGATTATCTCATGTAAGTTGCTCAACCTATCTACTACCTTACCTCCCCGGTTATTGAATTCTGAGATCGTTGTTATAATGTATTGTGTTAGCCGATTTGATTTACAAACATCAAATAGAATTCTGAGGAATTATATAGGATAATTGTGAATACTACAAAACTGTTCAATATAGTAAAATAAAATACACGCACGAGTTCATGTGGTCTGGTAATATATCGTCTCCATGGCTGGACGATATTTCGGCTATTGTTATACGTAAATTTGTGCCAATATTATTGTTGCCACTTCGCTATTTATACACGGTGTATCTGCAATCTGAACAGTTTTCAACAGTATATATAGAATGTGACAAATGTTCAGCCAATGCCCAAAATGAGTGACAAATATGACTCATCCCAATTAGTCCTAATTTGTCACATCATATTTGGAATCTAGCAATATATTATCATTTTTCATATTTGGAATCTAGCAATATATTATTCATTTTCTGCAATGAGAACAGCATAACAAATGAACAATGTTGGACTCAAACTATCACACTGACGAATTCCAGTTGATATTGGTATTTCATTTGTGAGCTTTCCATTTACTTTAATTCGCGTTGTTATCATTTATCTGCTGTATACGACCACTTATGTTCTGCTGGATGTTAGCTTCTTGCAAAATATTTATGACTTAAGTTGGATACGATCGAAATATTGTGCACGATCGACGTTGAATTGATGTCAAATTGTAACTTTTTTTGTTTTAAGAATTTGGCATACAAACTTGTAGAACTTAAAAATTCACATTATTCTTTTTATAAGTAAAACCAGTTCCATTATGCCAAGCCTGTATGTGAATGATGCCCAAAGTGATAATATTTATTTTGCATATCGGGGGGTGTTAGATTCTGAATTATTATACAAGTTATATTACCATTTCAAAGTGAATTAAATATTCACATAAAGATTATACATCTCATTAAGAACAAAACTATTGAGTTTTGAATAAAAAAAAAAATATTATGGAAAAAAAAATTCCTTGGACTACAACTGTATGCAAATATGAGTGGTTAGGAATTAATGGAAATTAATGTTTATTTAGAAGAGAGAAAAATGGAAACAAAAAGGAAAATTAGTGATTAAAAATTCTTTGGGATGCCAAATCAAATATGAAATTGATTCGTTCTCGTAAATGAAGAAATGGAAGGAAAAAAAAATTCTAAGCAAATAAAAGAATGTTTATTTTATTTTTTATTACTAAATATATGTAAAGTGCATATCTACACATTTACGTAAACATTTCTTTGTAATGTTAAATACACTAAAGATGAATTGCCTATTAAAAAGATAAAGACTGTCATTGGGTGCACTATTTGCTGAAGATCTGCATATAGACATCAAATTATGGTTATTCATTGAAACAATGAATGGGATATATGTTAGCACAAATGTTAACATATAACATTAATTGTGAGTGTAATTATAAATTTGTATTTATGATGATGAGATCTAGAGTAGATGTATGCATTCAGAATTGCAGATTGCAAATGCATTTCGAAATTTATAATATGTGCTTTGCATTTCAATAGAAAAATGGTATTCAAAATACATTTTTGCGATGTATGTCTCCGCTACTCGTATATTACTATTTACATAGCTATATATTAATATAAATATCAATGTTTTCTATATGTTTTCTAGATCGCTTATAATCCTTGATGACAATTAATCTAATTATAATATGAATATCCTGCACTCGTTTAGATCAAATTAACAAGTTCATTATATAAATCATATAGAATATACGATTTCGTATATATAATATTCTCACTTCAACGAACAACTGCCATTTTCCACGATCTCTGATTAGCATCTTCACTTCACTCAATTCCCTACCGCTGATACTAGACTCCTTAATAATGATTCAATGTTTAACTTCATCATAAACCAGTACATGGGCAGAAAATAATGGTGTTGATAAAATACATCACTGTTTTAGGTAGGTAGGTGCATAGAAAAATATCACGATGCAAGACTGTATATAAGGCATTCCAGAATTGGCCACATCATACTACGAATAATATTTTTGAATGTCTGTTTAAAGTTGACAAACAACATTTACAATGGTGTTTGCCACTCTCAACGACTATTCAACAATAATTTTTAATATATTAATATGACATGCACAAGACATACCAGGTTCTAGACCTGATTGTGCCCTTCGAATTGCTGTATAACTAAACCGATCATGCCGTACGCAATAATCTTGTTTATTGCATTTAACAAGGTGATGTCACACCAGTTCACGCACACACAGACACACAGTGACGTTACCCTCCTTTTCAGGCAACCCCTCTTTCAATAACTCAGTTGGAATATCATCAGACACAATACTCCACCAATAATCGGATCCTAATATTAATGCAATGTCATCTAAGTTATCTCTCAATATATCGGAAATTATTTCAACGGCACTGCACTACTACAGAGGATATAGTTCTTTCCATCGAATATGTCGATGTCTCGTAACCCAAGAATATCACGTTGTACTTATTTAACTCTTTATCTACTTGTGCTAGTTTCGACGTTCAAGCATTGTTCAAATAATTCAAAAGTAGTCGTCGTTTAACCCAAAAGTAGTCATCGTTATCATATTGTATCCTAGGCCATTTTCTGTAAATACGCATTTCAACAATGAGAGTTCATGCTCACAACTGCATAGTTTGATATAATTGGATCTTAGTTACTACGTGATCGTTAAAAGATGTGTCTGACTAATTTATTTATGAATTCAGTAGAAATGTTATCGCGAATAACCACATACTTGACTAGCATGACATCGAAAATTAATTCCGTATATTGTTTAAACCAAGAATAGAGTGGCCTTAATATAGCCATTATGTTCATTCACGTGTCGTCACCGGTAACATGTTTACAATGTGTGTCATACCGTAACATGAAATAAATCAACAACATAATATATATAATTAAGTATCTATTTATTAAAACATCCTAGCTTCCTTATATTCGCCCAAAATATGTTTCTATAACTGTTCACATTTTCAGCCCATTTGCTTTCAGTACAGAACGTAAGTGTTCCGAAATTCTTTCTGTGGCTGTAGATTAGTAATATAGAAATTATATACTTAAAATGGTTTGATCCATGCAGGTTGGTAATTTTGATGAAGTTATATTGCACACGTACCGAACAGGTTTTGTAGATGAATGTCGCAATGCAGACAATTTCTTCTCAAAGATTAATTAGTCCTTGTGTTTTCAAGATACAAGTTAACGTATGTTGTGACTTGGACGCTCAATATATAGGAGTTGAGAAGGAATTAATATATTTTAATACTGACTTGTGATTGATCTTTGCTTAATTAATATTTTTTCAAATTTATGATTAATTGAATTACGCTTGTAAATGTATACTTTAAGAATTTAACATACGATACCCACTTACTATACACTTCAATAAAAATCCAAATAAACAAAAGTAGATAATATAAGAACACTTTCCAAGTGACTAAGTGTGGTAATTTTCTTAAATTTTGTTTCCAACAGAAATCATCCCTATTTTGTCACTATGAACGATGTTTTTTATTGTATCATTATCAAATCCATTTGAGTACAAACAGCATCAAACCCCCAATACAGATATGTTTTTTTTTGTTTTTTTTTTGTTTTTTTTTTTTTTGTGAAAGTGTTGGAATATAAATCTATTTTCTTAACCTCTTATACATTCCTAAATAAAAGAGGATAGCCCCAAGAGACAAGTAAAACGTGATTAGAGAACTAAGATTTCTCTTTTGGGATCGATAAGAACACTTATAAGTATATAAAGTAATTTTACGAAATCATGTGGAATAAGCGAAAAATGGAATCGTTTTAAAAATAATTGCCCATTCTTGACGAAAAAAAGGGATTCTTTCTGAGTGAAATATTGATATGTATTATCAAGTTCAATAATATGTCAATATAACAAGCTTTTTAATATTTATAATATATCAAATAGAATAAAATAAATAATGTGAAACATAAATAATGCTTATATATACTTATTTATGTCCTTACGATAGCATGTTCCTACATATGTATATCTAGTTTCGTCAACTTGAAATACTAAATGTTGAGTCGATGGAGTAGACACATCCACCGAGTTTGTTGGTGCTATACCTAACTACACATCTTGTATATTTATCCGCTGTAGTATTTATTTCTTATTATTTCAAGCCAATGGGCCACAATCTTTTCTAGCTTAAATTACAAACGAATGAACGATTTAAAGAAAAAAAAAATTAAATAAAAACATGAATAAATAAGAACATATTAAATTAACTGAAACTTGGGTAACCAGATGAACTGACAAGATGGTACGCATTGACAGCATTCTATTTGTAAAGTTGATATGTGGAATATGGAGATTACCCGAAATGGTGCAGACAATCAACGGTCATATTGGAGGGTCTCTAGGGTTACTGTGTGGCAGCAGTGATCATTCAAATCCAAAGTCCAATGATAACACTATAACATAGCGAGTATGTGGCGCTATTAAATAACCACAGCCAAAATATCAGATTGTCGAACATGAGCGGCAATATAAATAGTTCACATTAGTTCACAACAACTAGAAGTAGGAAATGGCTTCAAATGTCGTACAGTCAGACGTTAGTTTTGCAGACTGCCTCTTAGACTATAAATTAATGCCGCTCAAAGTACTAGGAATTTAATCTCGGATAACGGATTGGATTTACACAACAACGACTCGGCACGAACACGGACAAAACGAGAATGGGAAAAGAATATATTTCGACTTACTTGCTAGAATATAACATCAAGCTTTCGACAGCATCCAACTTGCAACTTGACGATGTTAGAAACATTTTAGAAGAAATTAACATCCAGCAAAACATAATTCGCCTTGTACAGCAGATAAATATTAACAACACAACGCGAACTAAAGTAAATGGAAAGCTCACAAAAGAAATACCAATATCAACTGGAATCCGTCAGAGTGATAATTTGAACCCAACATTGTTCAATATGATTATGAATAAAATCATACTGAAAATTAAATCTACTGGAATGGGTAGAATGGTAAATCAAATGATCAGTATCATTTGTAATGTGGACGATGCTGTTCTCATTGCACAAAATGAGGACGATTTGCAACATCTATTGTTTGTATTTTAACAAGATGCTGAAAGCTTAAACATGTTGCTATCTACAATGAAAACAAAATCAATTATTATCGCCAAAGAACCAATAAGATGCACATTCCAATCAGATCACAATATATGTCAATTTCCAGTGTGTATGCTCGGAGGTATCTGTCTTGTTTGTCGAGTAGGTGAATATATCTTAAGAACAAAATTAGGTTATTGGGGGCTTTAATGCAACACTATATTGAATTATTCAGATTTCGTCATTATCATCATCTCGACGTTTACTTTACGTGAACGTCAACGAACAACCGCCATTGTTCACGATGTCCTTTTCACTGGTATTTAGACTTCGGTTGTTCACCACATTATTTTTGGACCACCGTGTCTTTTAATACTCTGCACGGATTCCAGTCAAATGCGTATTTTGCAATATCTCCTCAGTGTATGGTCGATCCGATTCCATTTTCTTCAGTTGACAATTTTAATCATCACCAACAGTCTTCACAAATTCTCATTGTATACATACTTTTTAGTATGTGCCTGAGGCATGAAAACTTGAATTTGGAACCTGATATCATTTGTCAACCTCAAAGTTTCCCAACCATACAATATGTTTTGACTGACCCAAACCAAACATGTTTCCCTTATATATTATAGCCTTCAATAACTTGCAACACAAAACGTCTGTAACGTTTTGTGTTGCAAGTTGACGGACACCATGACAATTAAGTAGGTAAGGCAAGGTGTTCTTCGAATAGTATCAGGGCAAGGTGTACTTCGAATAGTATCATATTTTCTATGGGTACACAACATTTACCATGTGTAAATATCAGAGTAATCGAGAGAACTGTATTACTAATTGCGTCACTGGAATACAACTGATAATCTTAATAAGAAAGAAAATCTTAATAAGAAAATAACCTTGTTCCATTAATCGATTTAGACTAATATCTGCTCTTACTGGATTGTTTTTTTTACCATATGGACTGATGTGAAATGGATATGGAAAAATTGACTAATAACACCAGTTATATATTTTATGTATGAATATAAAGGATACACTAGGGATATTTTTGTTTATGTCATAATGGAATCGATGACTTGACCACATATTGTGCTGAACAATGTCGCAGTTATTATCTACCTGTATTATACCTGCCGTTTTAAATTCAGAATTAGACAAGAACTATCATATTCCACCTCTGATTGTTCTGTTACGTTACATTTGAGTCCAGTTTCCTTTTATTCGAATACGATAATAAAAATTGGTCGGAACAGAGTATGTATACGTATTTAAAAACTAAATTCTTTGAAATAAATACATTGTTTTTTACCAATTGAAATATTATTAAAAAAAAACAATTTGCTTACAACAATAATTATTACGATTAAGCTACACATAAATAAATATTTATTGTGTTATGTTATCCATTCTGGCTAAAATCAGTAATATAAAAATAAAAACAGAATACACTACACAACAATAAGGTTCTGCAAAATAAAAATTATTAAAAATAGTTTAATAAAAAAAAATTATATTTTTATTTCGTCCCTTCCCCGTATTCTCAACTGCTGAAAACAATTTTTTTAATTTTTTCTTTTTGGGAAAAGGAAGAAAAATAAAATTAAAATAAAAGAAAATGAACATAAGAAAAAAAAAACGTAATCAAAATTAAATAAATTAATAATAAAATTGAAAAATTACATTATAACTCCTGGTCCTTGTCCATCCAAATCGGATACCTGACTTTGATAATGCAATGCATCTTGATATGCATTTTTAACCGCTTTCCGTTCAGTTGGTTTACGACTTTCAATTAATTTATTTTGATCTAATTGTTTATTCAAACCTAATAATTCTAATTTATTTGGTGGTAACCATTGCCATGTACGTTTTGTATCGAAAAATAGAACCAAAAATACCGGTTCAATTTTATGCGTACGCAATGCTAAAACATCTAGTGGTGGTGCCGGTAATGGAACACCATTGTATACAAAACCTTTTGGAATTGATGGATCAATAATAAGTGCTGGATACCATGGATAACCACGACATTTTGCCCACACCAATTGTAATGGTTCTAATGATGTTGTTGCTGTTTTATGATTTATTACATCAGCTGCATTGGATAGAATTTCGGATTCGCTGCATATTCGTCTGCCATCATCATCTTCACAGCTTGAACTAAAAAGTCACAACAGTGTTGATTGTTTGTAAATAACTGATAATCGTTTACCCAAAATCAGAGCCGGTTTCGCTGTCAGTGAAATCAGTGCAACTGCTACACGTACTGGGCGAAAAACTCATTTGACTTTCATCGGTATCGGATAAATCACGATTGTCCTGGGCTCGATAAACACGAAAACTGTCTGGTATCGCTTCAAATTGTTGTGATTCTTTTATTGGTGATTTATGTGGACTATTTCTGGGACTCTTCTTCTTATCTAATAATGCATTATCACTTTCAATACTTTTACGTTGTGAATTACGTTTTGAACGTGCTGCTTTTTTAGGTGTCTTACATTTATCTTGTATTGAATTATCACATGATGATTCTTCTTTAACTAATGTTTCTGGTTTTCTAAGTGCTGCCTGTGCTTTACGTGTAAATAAAACAGCCGTCCTATATATTATTATGAAATGAGAAAAGACAAAACACAAGAACAAAAAAAAAAGTTATAATAAATTAAAACATTTTTTACACATATTACCTTCGATTGACCCCAGTTGGTGATGCACTACTATTCGCACTTTTTAATGGACTACACGGTGGCGTTTGTACAGGTGTTTCCAATTTTGTTATTTCACCATCCGATTGTGAACTATCTGTTATAATGTTTTTCAAATGTTTTGATAAAAATTTTTTCATCTTAACAATTTCAATTCGTATTTGTTTTGTTCGTTTACCCCGACTTAAACCATGTTTTAAACGCATTGCCTTATCTGATAATATTTGTAATTTTGTAAGTAATTCATTACTAGCAGGCATTTTTAATAGTTCCCTAAACTCATCATCAATTTCTTGTGCTAAACTTTCATCGGATTGTTGCAATTCAACTAAACCTTCACGTTCTAATTCCTTTCTTGCCGCTTTAAATAATGGCAAACCCTGATCTCTCATACGTATACCGGCACGATAAAATATCGTATCTTTATTATTATATGCTAAACAATTTTTAACCATTAAATCAAAATCAGATTCCATCATATCCAATGATTCGTACAATCCTGAACATAATTTTAATCTCATTGTACTCAAATCTATTGGTTGTGTTACAACATCCATATAATCGGGTACTTCATTAATATCAACGGGTTCACCAAATATATCGACCGTATCCTTTGCCACAAGCAAATCAAGTAGTTTATTCATGGCCGCTTCAAGTGGATTTATCTGCATCATTATACATTGTTCTTTTGTTCGTAATAAGGCAACTTTAAGCTTTTCCCGTTTACGTACCAATTCACATAGTAATCTAGCACGTTCTAAATCCTATATTGACAATTTAAAAATATAAAATGGGTAATGAAAATAATTCTTAATTTTATCATAAAAATGGCAATAAAATGTTCGGCCCTTATAAACACTATATGTCTGTGTATAATTTTACCTGTTAATCTGTACTCATCAAGACAAATGACGATCTGAGTGGGTGGGATGAAAAAAATTCATCAAAATAAAGTTGTAGTGAAAACTGTAGTTTGGCCATCAATAACTTACACAGTTCGAAATGTTGTTATAAGTCTTGTTAAAATCAACCATATGCAGAAGTTACAAACAATCGAAATGTGAATGTTGAAATGGTTATTTGGACTATCAGTTAAGCATAACATCAAAAACAACTATATTCAAGTCGGTTGTGAATGTAATTGGTGACTGATATCTTGAGGTTATTCAATCCAGAGCGTGATTGTGGTTAATTAGTGTCTTCTTTGAGGACTTGGCGAATAAACATATACTATAAGAGGCCTTAGACAATAAATTGAGAAGAATAAACATCTCACCAACAAAGTAGTTACTGTTAATTTACACACTAATCTACCAAATCAATCAAATGTTCAACTACATGTTGATTTTCGATTGACATTTGATGTATAAGTGTATAGTAAACGGCGAATTAACAATGCGGACCTATAAAGCCATTAAAATTTAAGATGATTATATTCGAGACAGTTTAAAAGTTGATTGTATTACCACTATAATAACTCAAAGTAGATTTTGATGGTATGGACGTGTAATGTGTATACCAAAAATTTATGCTTGGCTAACGGGTTAAATGCTGAAAGAGCGTTAAAAGAACTATTCCTTAATGAATCTATCATTTGGCTGTTCCCTATAAAAGAAGAAACAAACTTGAACAGTACAATTAAAGGTAAAATATTAGTCGAAACTCCAAACCGTAATCTTTCGCATATACCCACCAAATTTACAAAACATTACTCTGTAAAATTCGAATATGCATACAAAATTTACAAATAATATATTACCAACCTGTCGTAAACATTGCCAATATTTAAGTTGTTGATATAATTCGGTTGCATTTGGTGAACCCTCAATGCCCCTTGTTGTCTGATGTGTTTGCCCTTGGCTTTGTAAACGTCTTAATAACGGCACCCCATTACGATATTGTCGTTTCAATGTCCAATACGCAACCAAACGTTGTAAAAATTGTGCTTTCTTTTGTATTTGTACCATAGCACCAATTTCATGAAGTCTATCTGGTGGTATTGTTGGTATTAATATAAGTGGTACACTTGTACGTTTCTTAGCCAATAATTTTCTTGCTTGTTTCATTTTTATACGGGATTTTTCTCTATTCTTTTCCGCATCCAAATTTAATGTATCATTTGTACCATCAGCTGCTGGACAATGTGCATCACAATATGCCGTTTTTTGTACAATAATTGGATGAATTTCATTTGCATTATCCTTTACAGTATCCATACGCATATGTAAACCGGCTTGTTGTGCACAAGTTACATGAAATGCGGCATAACAATTATTACGTTGACATTGTATGCATGCACCAACATTTTTCTGTTTACATATATAACATGTAAGACGCCAACGTGCTGACGGTATTGTTTCAATTGAATCGATTGGCTCTAAAAATACAGTATTCGCAAATCTTACTTCAGGTATCCAAAGGGCGCAAACAACGTGAGCCCATTGTGATTGATCGGTTTGCTTAAATGCGCCACCAGTATTTGGACATAAAACACAATCAACTGGTCGGCTAGGACTTTGTAAACATCGACGACACAACCATTGACCTTCGGGAATATATGGCACACCATAACAATCTTGATGTACAGCTAAATTACACATATCACAAAATAATATAACATTTGTATTTTGACATTCGCCATCCATACAAATACAACAGACGGCATCATCGTCAACGATGGCACCATTTTGCCCATTTACGGCCGCTTGAAAATACGATTCTTTTTCAAGGCGATCCATTAGCAATTCCAGTGTATCAACACTGACCACCGGATAACCTTGATCCGTTCGTCTTTCATTTATTATATTCAACCAGGTTGTATCTTCTTCATCAACATCATACTCAATTTCACCGTCCAATTCTTCGGCACTTTTCTCAATAAAGCGTATATATGCATTTGGACGTGGTGGTGCATCACAAATATTATAATTATCTAATTCTTTGACCAATGCCTTTGGCAATGGAATATATGGGATTGGTGCAATTTCCGCAGTTTGTGTACATTCACCTTTCTCAACCATTTTATTGTATGTGTCAATTGAAATTATTGGAATTTCATCCTCAACCGATACCTTTATACTCTTTCCATCGATATCAAATTGCACAATTTTTAATGCTTCCAAATAGGTTAGCGCTTCTTTGGGTGGACTATTTATTGGTTGGGTTTTTTGTGTTAATGTTACTGTACGATGTCGACCTTTTTTACGTTGAGATGGTGTTACCAATGGTAATAATGGTTGAGGATTATCATGATCATAATTAACTAAATGATATTGAAGGCCATAAATTGATTTATAGGATTTACCACATTTTTCAATTGGACATTTATATGGAGGTGGTGTTCTTAATAATGTACGACAATAATCAATTGCATCAAAATCTAGACCCATTTTTAGAATTGCCGTTTTCTTTATTTAATATAAATATTTAATTTTAATTTGTTTTTTTTTTATTAATTATTACACTATAAAAAATATGTTTTCAAAACTAAAAAAGTATTTATATACTTAAAGAATTATTTTCCAGCCCAAATTTTACACACTTTTCACGATCGATTAGCTCAGCCGGACTGTCTACTGAAAATGAAAAAAAAAAACTAGTTTTAATGTTAACATTCATTCAGTAAATCCCAACAACAAAAGTTTTACTTTTATAATTTTATAATAGTACTAGATTATATAATAGGGCGAGAAATATTTCGATTTTGAAAAAGTATTGTCTGGCAACCGAATTTATTGTTTTAATTGGTGTAATTCTTGCTTTTTTTAAGTAGTATATAGACAAATTTTAATTTTATCTAATTGTATAACTGTATAGTTAAATTAAAATGAAAATATATTAAATAGTTTTTTATGCTTATATATTACTAAAATATTGATGGATTACCCAGTATCAGCGGCCATTGTTGAAAAACAAAATTAATCGAAAAAACATCGATTTCATCAATTGACAAATGCATAGGACGAAGACGCGCAGCATTCATTTAATGAAGAAGTTAATTTGTTGTCTAATTTCTACTACACTTTTAATTGTTTAATTTTTAAATTGTAAATAAACAATATTTTATCAACATTTGATAATAGCAACATTAAATATAATGAATAATTCGACACATATTGAACACGTTGAAAATATAGATGTTGCGGTAGCCGGTGTTGTTGGTAAGTTCATTTTATTTATAATTTTCAAGCTGTTTGTAATAATTTATTCTGTCTATTCAATCACGTTGCAAAATACGACAATAAATGTAAATGAATTCAATGAAAAAAAGTTTTTTTTTTTTTCTATTAAATATACAAGATGGTTTATTTGTAATAAAAATATGATTTAAAATAATACAAATTAATTATTGATCAAGCAATAATAAAAAAAGGAAAACGTGCAAGTATATAAAGTGGTTGCGTTGCCGTATAAGTTATTGATATCAAAAAGTGTTTTTCACATAATCGAAATTCTACGCGGCATAATACAATTTTTAATTTATTTATTGGTTAAATGAATGAAAATATATTTCAATGTAATTTATTGAATACCTAAGCAGATTAATTTCACGATAAGATCATGTCCATAATAATAAGTGAGTCAGACAACTTTAATAAGGTCACCAACAATGGAGATTTCGAAGATTCAATGCAAGTTTTTCGTTTCTGGACCATCGCATACGCAATTTAATGCAGAAACAATTCATGAAATACTTCATGTATCATTTTACTTTTAATTAGTAGCTTCTAAGTTATCACCATAAACATTATTTGGATATGTAAATTACATGAAACAACAGCATAATGTTAATTCTCAAAAAAAAAAATACATTTGAATATTTTTGTTTAGCCTAAGTTTGTTGTTAAGATGTTTGTTTTTTAATAATTCGACAGTAACACCATTGGTTTAGTCTCGATGACATGTGATTACTGACATATATCGTAATTCACCTAACTGTGACACCACGTCTAGAGAAAATGGGTTGTGTAACCTCGATGATAGTTGAGCCCACTTCATTCGTCACCGTTATTAGATTAATCAATTACAAATGTTTATGTAACATATTATATTTTCTCAGGGTGGCACAAAGACAAATCAAAATTGTTAATTGAGACCATACGAAAACAACTGCCGAAAAATGATAGAATTTCATTCAGTAGACGTGTATCAAAATTACATTGGGATAAGGTAAAAATTAAAATTTTACAGAAATCAAAAAATGGTATCAACATGAATTAGCTTTTTTTGACGTAACACTATCTTATTTGTCAATTTAGATTGCCGTTGATGGATACACCACTGAAGAATGTAAAAAACAATTTACATATATTTTACATAAAGTTCGTCATTTTCGTGTTCTGAATGAATTATTAATTGATATGGACGCATATATAGAAAATCCAGCACCTCCAAAAGACGAAACAATTAAAAAACCATTGACAAGTTACTTTCTTTTTTGTCAGGCAAAAAGAGAAGAAATTAAAAAAAATAATCCACATCTTGATTTTGTAAATTTCATTTAAAATACAAAAACCAAAAATTGTAAATATTAAATTATATGATTGGTAAATTTATTTATAGGCTGCCTTATCTAAAGAAGCTGGTAGATTATTTAAGTCTTTACCTGAAAAGAAAAGATTGAAATATGAGAAAAAAGCAATAAAATTAAAAGAAGAATATGATTTAAAAATGTAAGTGTAACTAAATTTTTTTTTTAATTATTATGACAATATGATTTTCACTTTCATCATGAATGTTCCATTGCCAGTTGAGAAAAATTCTATGATTTGTGTTGACGAGTGTAGGTGACCGACTATCATCGAATTACTTAACCCATTTTATCTCGACGTGGTGTCACCGCTTGATCGAATATGATGTATGTCAGTAGTGACATCTGATCGAAACTAAAAATATGGTGTTAATGTCGTGTTTGTCGACTGATACAAGAAATATGTCACCAACAAATTAGGTAACATACTCTACTGAAATAGTAAATTAGGTAAATTTATGAACCATTCCATCATTCTAGCAACATTCGAATTTCGCGATAAAAAAACGTCTCGCTGTCTTGAGATTATCCAATCGATCCATATTTTGGCATCGTCATAAGAACGGTGATACTGCTCAGATAGGCCATATGAGTCGTCGATTGAAATAAGTGGTAGTTGGCAGGAGCAATGTGGTATCACACCCAATGTTTCTTCATGTTCTTGTGTTTGACACGAGTCTTGATATAATTTTGTCTTAATCAGTTTCACAGATTGAAATTGATGAAGCATGGTACTCATAAACCTCACACAGTAATTGAAAAGTAGCATCAGTTTGTCAATTTATGCACTCATGTAGGTGTGTTCAGTTTAATATGATTTAATTGATAGATAATACTATGCTAAATTGGTATTTTTTTTTTTTGGTTAGAATCATACAACTTAATAAACATTTTTATATACTAAATTATCTTAGATATATTAAAAAAACCTATTCAATATACATTGTTATTATTTAGGAAAGTTGTACCGAAAGCAGCCAAAAAACATAAAAAATCGACTCCTTTTCATTTATATTGTGATTATCAAGCAGAGCAAGGATCCACAGGTAATTTTTTTTTTTAATTTTATTTTTAAACTTTAAACACTTACGGTTAAATTTGTTTTCAATTAGATAAATACAATAAATTAAGAGAACAATATAATGAGTTACCAAGTGAAGAAAAACTCAATTGGATTAAACAAGCAATTGATAAGGCAACTGAAGTATGCTCAAAAAGATTTTTTTTTTTAATTCAAATTATTATTTATTATTTTTTTTTTTTTTTTATAAGGCAAATGAAGAACCACATTCAATTCTTACTAAAGAGGAGAAAATTTTATACGAAGGCAAACCAAAAATTCCAGTTTCTGCATATCATTTATATATGAAAGAGTGTTCAGCTGATCAAAAGGATAGTGGTACAAATAATAAAAAATTATATGTTCAACAATGGAGAGATATGGAACCAAGTCGCAAAGCATATTTTGTAGAAAAATATAAGGAGGTTAGTTAAATTTATTTTACACATCCTATTAAAATCATTAAAATAATGTAACGAAAATTTAGATATAAAGGTAACCCTAAATGTTTCTTGAATTGTGTAGGTAATGCTATTTGTTGTTTTTTTTTCCCAAAATGTCTGTACAATATTTAAAAAATTAAGACTTTTTTTATGAAAATGGCATCTAAATCAACATTTGTAACAACTTCGTTCTGCTTCTATTAACTAAACACTATCACGACAATTCTTAATAATACTTAATAAATACACTGAGTGTAATCCCTTTTTCTTATTTATTCTAAATGGCCGTCCACCACACCTGACAAGCCTGAAAATGCGTACTTCGCAACATAATTGAAACTGTAAATTATGCTGCAAATACAAAAAAGTTTGCAAGAAAATACTCGTAACAATTGGAAGAAATGCAAGTAAAAAATGGAAAAAAACAATCATGCTGTATCAAACTAAACAGCATCGTCACAGGTGAAGAAGTATGATCATGAATCTAAATTTCATTCAGCTGTTTGGGTATTTCATTCATTTTGTTACCGTGGGTCTTGATGTTAGAGACCAATCATTTATTTGTTAAGTAGAATTACGTCGAACCAAAAACATCCACACAACTCTTCAAACAATTCACTATTTGAAGACGCGAAACATTGGAACTGATGTCCCCTTGTCCATATAGTCCTGGTCCCATTGTCCATATACTCCTGACTTATCACCTAAAATTACTTTCTCTATCAAAAACAAAATCTGTAAGGTTTACCCAATAGTAATAATTGATAATTATGATAATATTTTTGTTTATTATTTGTGTGTAATTAGTTGGAAAATCAATTTAATAAAGATATGGCAGTTTATATAAATAATTTACCAGAGGAAAAAAGACGAATTGAATTGGAGAAATTTTTTCAAAAATCCAAATTAAAGAAAAATGTAACTAAAGAAAAGATTGAGACAAATTCCAAACGAAAAAGAAATGATAATGAAAATGAAATTGAAAATGAAAATGATGAAGTTGCTTATGCTGTAAATAATATTTCAATAAAATCCGAGATTGAATATGACAATGATTATGTGAAGTCTGAATCTCAACCACAAATTATTCCAAAAATTAAAAAAGAACACATAGCAAAGAAAATTAAATTGGAAGCACCAATCAAACCACCTCAGTAGATATATTTTAAATGTATATATAGAAAATATGTATTTATAATTAATTTCCTTTTTGTATGTTGTAGGTCGATGTTTGATTTTTTCGCTGTAAAATATAAAGGAGATGATAAAAAAGCAAAAAAAAAATATCAAAAATTATCAAAAGACGATATAAATCAATTGAAAAGTGAATTTAAAAATGCTCAAACTGACTATTTGAAGAAATTGGAAAATTATTTGAAAACCTTATCGAAAGAAGTATGTGTTATGTTTTTTATTTTTTATTCGATGTCGAGAATAGATAACATAGTCACATTATGCAAGAATAATTATTAATGGATTAATTTCCAATCTGATAATCTACTATTTTTAAAGTGAGAATGGTCGACCTCCGTACATAATATTCACATTTCTATTTGCGTTAACATTTTTTTAATATGTTCATTGTAATTTATGTTTCTATCATATACCATTAATTTTTATATATTTATAATGTAGTGATTTTGATTAATTGCCAAATGCTCATCTCTACATTCATTTCGCGTGAATAGAATATCAACGAAGAACCGTTATTACTTACGATGTATAAACTGCACCTTCACCTCACTCAATATCTTACAAATTAGAATGATAGTTCTGCGTCACTTTTTTTTATCAAGCCTTCCATACTAGCACATATCTTACAATATCTTTAACCAGGTACCTTAATGCATGACCGATTCAAATTCATTTTCTTTGTCTGATAATAGCGTCAATTGCTTACAGATTTGACAATTTCCAAATAATCACCATTCGCACCTATTGACGATAACTTAAATTTGTGACACGATGATTTTAATAATACCGATAAACAATTTGACTTTAATGTATGCAATTTTAGCTTACAAGAAATTTATGTCGACTGTCACAGTTTGAGATCTTAATGCCTGGCCAACGAGATCTCTACGTACTCTATGAAATGCCTTCTCAGGATCTATGAATGTCATATGGGTATCTTTCTTATTATCTCTGTATTTTTCAATCACTATACGAAGTGTTTGTATAGCATCAGTTGTTGATCTGTTTTTCACGAATCCTAACTGGTTTTCTGAAATATTAATTAGAGTTTTGTGTCAAAAATTATTTTTCATATTTTTAAGGTGTGTGAAGTAAGATTGATTCCTCTGTCGTCATTCAAAAGCTGATTGAAGTATTGCTTCCACCTATTGTTTCCTTCTCTGTCAACAATCAAAACATTTTTACTCTTATCTTTTATGGATTTGATAGAATTTATGTCCTTGCATGCTGCATTTCTTTGTGCAGCAATTTTGTATATCTCGTTTTGATCGCCCGACTCAAGATGCTCATATAGCTGATTTATGGCTCTAGATATGGCAATATCTACTATTCTTCTTACTTCATATTTTACTATTTTATACATTTCTAAATCGTCATTAGTGCGAGTTCTTTGCCAAGTTTTATATGATGTTTTCTTTCTCGTGATATGTATCTGAAGCTCGGTTCACCACCAACAAGTTTCATTTCCAATATGCAAAGAACCTTTTGATATACCAACGAATTGTTTGTACTTTGCAAAACATTTCACATAACCGTCGACTCACAATCATCTTGAATATTGTAACTTAAGTGTGTACAAAGCGTTGTAATTTAAACATACTTTGTTTTTTCAATGTCGTTTCGCCATTTGTTTTTAAATGTCGTTTCGCCATTTGTTTTTAAATGTCGTTTCGCCATTTGTTTTTAAATGTCGTTTAGCCATTTGTTTTTAAATGTCGTTTCGCCATTTGTTTTTAAATGTCGTTTCGCCATTTGTTTTTAAATCTCGTTTCGCCGTTTGTTTTTAAATATTTCTTTAAGAACAATTTTTGCTACCAGCAATCTATGCTATTAAGTAAGAGGTTCACCAGGTATTTCCCTTGCAGTCTTTAAAATATTTCAAATTGAGTTGTATCACATATAGTATAAAATCAGTTTGAGATGAGTTACTACTGCTTTTGTACGTTATTAGGTGAACCTCTTTTTTTTTATAAAGTAAGTGTTTACTATGGCCAAATTATATGCCATTACCAATTGCAAAATATCATCACTCTGACAATTACTATTGCTATAACCATAATCACCATGAAAAACATTAAAATTTAGATTTGTCTTGCCAACATGTTCATTTAGATCGCCCATAAAGAGCCTGTGGAAAACCGATTCCAGATGTTCCCAAAATTCCATCTTTGTGAATTTATCGGATTCTATTTGTGGAGCATATACAGAAAAATATTCATGATTGGTTGATCATATGATAATATCTTTAAAGATATTATCCAATTGTTTATTCTATCTGCAGACATAATTCTTTGTACAATGTTTCTGTCAACAATTATTTATACACCTTTTATAGGGTCTTCACCATTTTTAGGGCTTTACCGTTATAATAAAGGTTATAGCGATGTCCAATATATTTGGCGCCTTGGACCCCATCATTTTATTGTAGTTTCCTGTATACAAGCTATTTGAATATTTCTTTTACTCGCAAAATTTTGCATTTTGAATTGACTTCACCTTTAAGTAGTTTACCACCGGATTTCTTTACCAAAAGTGAACTCATTTCATATTTCTACCATAATAAATAATACATAATTTCCTCTTTCTCTCTCCTTTTTTGTAATTTGGCTTTTGTTTTACTGACGGCGGCCGCCTGACGCAAAGTCAGTAACCCAAGTAGGACTTGAGATGCCACGGTTATTCAATTTGAACAATCTTTACCATTCTCATGTTTTACAGAATGTTGAATAATCCTGTGGCGTAACTTAAAGTCAAACATATTTGCATATGTCGCCCACGAGTTCCTACACCAATTTTATGTTCGGCTATTATCGAATTGACAATAATAATAGGCTATATTGCTTTGGTAATGGCTGCACAGTCACCATGTTACAGTGATTTTTCAATTAGCTGTAGTTTTAAACTAAAATATGTTAGCCATATATTCTTCTAGAGACCCTCCAATCACGGCCTGGATACCTTTTAACGTTAATGCTCAATTTAGGTTTTAGGTTTTTTTTTTTTGAAATTTGACTATAAACCGAGGTTTTTGAAAATAGCGTGCAACCCCGGTTGCAAACTCTACTCGAAATATATTTTATTTACCATTGTAAACGATTTAATTTATTAATATTTTATGTTATTTTGTTTTTGTTTTCATTTTAAGGAAATGATTGAATATGCGAAAAAAAATCAACCATTTAATGCAAATAATAATGAGAATAATAGTAGCAGTGAATCTGATGATGATGATGATGATGAAGATGATGATGATGATGATGATGATGATGATGAGTCCAGTTCGTCATAATT